>DWQK01002744.1:0-12586 GCA_018231225.1 Noctuana stator | reverse complement strand
CAGGCGCAGGTATCAAGTCCCGAGCAGAGAGCTGTAGTGCGGCGCGCGGACGGAAGCGGCTCGAATTAGCCGCGCGGGATGCCGAAACTAAATACCCAAAAGCGTCCGAGATCGCGCGCCCGCCTGCCAAATACGGTACGAATCTCGGGTTTCCCGCGCGCTGGCACACCACCAGCCTCCGCGAAAACGCCCTCTATTCCCGTCTAATACTCGAGAAAAACACGTAAAAACGCATTTATTTCTGTAGCGAGCGGCCTCTAAATTTAGGCCGTATGGAAACCGAAAGCAATACGAGCGATTTTGGTCGGGGCCGCGTTGTCTGTATTTAGATTAGACGGGCGCGGGCGCAGCGCGCGCGACTCGCCTCCGACCTCTGCGCTGATAACGCGTGCAGCTCGCGCAGTGCAGCGCCGCACCCTCGCACCCTCGCGCTGCTCCGCCGCTACACGACCGCTGCTCCGCCACGCGCCCGCCCCGCGCCCTCGCGCGGATTGCACCGCTCAAGGATTTGGATGTCACTGATGCTGCCCGAAGGCGGAGGTGATTATTTACAATAACATTTTTTTCGCATAACCTATGTACGCGCCGGGAGTGTTTTTAGCGAGTTTTGGTGTTGTGTCGTTATTCCATAACCTACCCTGTTTCACCTGTTTCAATGCGAATTATAATGATTGTGCGTCGGTTGAGTGATGTGCGTCTTATCGATTTCCACAGCCGGTAAATTGTTAGTTGCTATTATCGTTAATGATAACACCTTGTTTACACTGCGATACTGGCCGACGGCATCGTTATAGATACTCTCGTGATTATCTTCATTGTTGTCTGGCATTTGTTTAACTCATGAAGTGCGAATAAACAAATCACTATATTCTTTTACAATTCAAAATCAGATTCATTCAGTCTCTTTGGAGTTTTATTATACAGTAGTAGTACAGTGAAATTTGTGAATGTTGCAACTTGGATTTCTAGTTAGCCCTAATCTAACCTTATTTTTCTAATGTTATACAAGCCTTATCATTTTGTAACAAGGCTATCCCTACTCTACTTTGAACCACCAGCTGCTTCAAAAGTGCCTTAATTTTTAATTAATCAAAACGAAATCCTCCTAACATACCTACTCAATTTATTTCTTGCACATAATATATTTCTACAAAGCACTATTTTTCTTCTGATATCACAGCTTTTGAATATATGCCTGTTAGTTACTCAGTTCTAATTCACAATATAGGCAAATTCCCCGAATCTTGTTTTAGAATATCTTAGCACTACAATAAATTGACATACACAACGTATGTCATGTACACTTGTGAAATTGTTTGCTCGGCTCATTATAGAAAGCTTCACCTAGCGGATAGGCCTTATAGGGAGAGTGTCAAATTGTGGCCCGCCAATAGTCAATGTTTCTCATTGAACACCGCAACTTATTAACGGCCAGACCGCAAGCCGATCTCATCTTTATTCTTTATCTCATTGCGTTCATATCTGCATGTGCGGATTTTGCAAATGATATCAAACAGTATACTTTGGAGTTTGTCATAATGTACCGTTGTCTAAATATATTTGTCATACATCGAGATGTGTTGGTTATCAATCGGACGGATGTTGTATAATGGGGTTAAGTTACTTAATAGGTCACACAACTTAGATAACTGACTTCTTAGAAACAACTATCGCCTTAAATTGCAAGTCGAGTTTTTATGTGAAAATGTAGAGTCGCTGCTTAGTGCTTATTTATTAGGTTTACCAACAGTTTAACATAGGAACAGTATTAACACTAGCAAATGAATTATGGTACATGAAAAACCAATAACAGCAGCATACACCAATAGTTCAAACAATTCTGTAGGTAATATTACCGAATCGGTAGTGCATACCATTTTATCCGTGTTTTACTATTCACCTAAATATTTAAATTTTTAGCACAGTAGTGATAGCCACAAGCCAGAAGTTTGGGTTATCATTCTCGAGGGACTGAGTTCGATCCCCCGCGCGAACCTCTAATTTTTCAAAATTTGTGCGTATTGTAAAATAATTATCATTAGCTCTTAGGTAAAGAAAAACATCGTGATAAAAACCAGCAATCCTAAGGGTTCTTCTTGAAGTTTTTGAAAGGCAATAGGTCCTCCCAATTAGTCTACTACATAGTTACTTGTTCGGATAACGCATTTCGGACGAAACCATACCTCTGGTCTTGCCTTGTTCCTGATCCCGAGGCACGCCACACTTTTGGTTCTCGCATTCAAACGCACAAATAATTAGTAACTTCATAAGTACCCATCATATATCTGTCACAATAATCGTAATGATTGTGGCCAGGAAAATACTGACTGATGAATCAACATTAGGTACTATCGTGTGCATGCCAACACATAAATATATGTTAATTAGGGATATTTATTAGCCAAACTCTGTTCTTCCTCGGATTATCGGATGCATAAATCTGATTGATGTGATGGACCACCGCTGAGATGTTCTAATTTAAGATAGCTTTCGATATTGTAAAGCAAATTATGGCAAATCGAATTAGGCTATCTTAAAGGAGGAAAGTCGTTAATCACCACAGCAATGGCCCAGATATTGTCCAAACAGATAATTGACTATTATGTAAAGTAGCGTTCCCATATCGATCACACGTTTGCTTTGGATCTGTTCTGTAGTAAAAAAAGCTATAAATAATTCTAAGATTCCCACCTCCGCAATCCAGCGGATTTAGACATCAGTTGATAGTGGTAAATACGAATGTGTACTTTAAAACAATGTTCATAAACACGCAAGTTGTGTGCACATTTCCGTATGTTTGTGCCCAACTGCGCGCTCCTGCGTACGCTCGTCCTACGCGGTTATGATTCATGCAGCTTATACTCTGTTCCCGTATACCAAATACGGATGCTATTAACATTCCCTTTATGCCATTTATTTGACTCTATTATAATATTGCCAAGTACGCAGTCAATAGGTACCCAGATTAAAATAGACATACATACGTTAATTCAAGTTGGTTCAGTGCGGAGTTAACTAACGAATTTTGATTTGTAATGGTATATTTGAATCAATGCAGTTGGCCAAATTTAATATCGAAAATGTAATGAAACAATGTATATAAGACAATAATTTGAATCAATTATGAGACTTACTTACGATGCTTCAATTGAAATTTTCCTGACCATAAAAACTGCAATGTTTGTCGTTTGGATTCCTTACTGTAAATGTGTTACATTATAATGTGGTACATTAGATGCACGTGTTAGGGTGGCACGTGTGCTCACTATCGGGCTGAAGCTTTACTACTTTTATACCAAATAATATAACTACAAACATACTTACATTTTGTAAGAATATCGAGAGATTTTTTGTTAGCCTTTTTCTCCCGGTCAACATATTTAAATATCCTACAGTCTGTGCCTTTTTATTTACTTGACTTTCATTGAGTGTATGTAAATAAAACACTTTATTACATACATTGAAAGTCAAATACATCAATCGGCAATTAATATATTCATAATTCGCGTTACGAAGACAACCGAATTCTATATTGTCGCGCACATACTTAACGCAAATTTGCTGATTTTCTCCTTGATGCTATTGACAGATATTGACCAAATTTAAATGGGACCACACGGAAAGTACCAGCTTTCAAATAAAAAAGAATCATCAAAAAGTTATGTGGTAACAAACATAAGAAACACAGTCCAATTGAGAATCTCCTCCTTTTTAGAAGTCGATTGAAAAGTACATGAACCCATGTTACAGATGTTCCGAATAGTCACAACGTTTCTGTAAATTGGAATGTTATCGTGTTTAGTGGCATGTTGACGTGGAGTGACGTGGGCGGATTACAGCAAACAACGGCGCGAAAACAAACCGAAGCGCACACATCACATGAGTAATGCCTTTTTGCGATGTTCTTTAACTAAATATTTCTTTTTATGAGTATGTATTTACGAGTATATAGTTATAACAAGCTAATGCAATCACTTGAAAAAGACATAATGAAATTTCCCAGATATGACTGTGAATCAGACCTGCGCGTATCGATAAAGCTGATCGACATGGAAACCACTGTATATCGCTGTTTACCCATCGGTAGGTATATACCTACCTAGATAGCCTACCTACCTACTTCCTCACTACAAAATAAATACGAAAGTCTAGAAAAGATGGTTACTGAAACCTTGCATAAATATGCGAAGCAATGCAAATTGGTACAAAAATAAAACGGAATTATTTTTTCTTCCTCATTCAATGATTAGACGGTTGAAACGTAAAAACTAATGAGCGTTTCGTATGCATCCAAGTGTTGATGACGTCGCCGCAGCGACCGTTGGCTGGCGGCCAGCGCTACGTAACGGTGACGTGTGGGTAATGAGTAACATACGGCTCATACACTTGTAGCTTGTAGTATCCCAACAGTACACTTGTTGAAACATTACGTACATGGTCCTTCGTTCTCACGAGGGTTTACTCGATGCTTAAGAGACCATTTGACTTTTCGAATGTGTGTGCGCACGCGGACGCTTCTTTACGCCAGGAGTTTCTTTATCCGCGTACACACACGTGAAGTCATGGTCTATCCCGAAACGTTAAAAATAACGGGTGCTTAAGCGTCGAGAAAGCGCTCGTGCGAACAATAGCTAAGGCCAGTCGCACTTAATTCATTTTCGGACGAGTATGCTTGGTGTGTACGGTCGACCACGCAACTACAATCCTAATTGTCGAATACATTGTCATAGTCACAAAAACAAATTCGTTCCCGGTGGCCCACTCTGAAACTCCATAAACTAATTCTCCGAACCGTTCGAAAGTTCTGAAACTACGGAATGTAGCTTACGAATGCACTATACATATTTTTCCCTTGGTACTTTAAGAGTAGAGTTTTAGAGTAAGGGACAGAAACAGTTTTATGTCCTTAAATTATGTCAAACAGGCGAAAAATTTAACATGATGCCGTTATGTTATTTCTGTATAATCGTGTCAGTAGGGCAATTTCAACATTTAGTCCAAAATTACCAAATGAAGAATAAAGAGGACATGATTGTGCCCACCTTGCGCGGTCGCGTTACACTGAAACTGAAAATAAACTTGACGTTGACGCAGCAGGATGTTCTCAAAATTTCATAGCCTGTTGTCAGCTGTGGTAGTGAGGCAGTGGGTCGATGAGTAAATACACCGGACATTATCCTCAACAAGAGTAATTGTATGGGTACCTACTGTCCTTTACATTTACCATTATTTAAATAATAATTATTAAACAGAATACTTTGTTGAAGGTGATAATTGAATATGGTCATCTTATTTATTTACCAACGGATGTTATTGGAAAACTTCGAGTAGTCCGAAAGGACATAAATGACTTCTCTAAATTGGAATATATCAGCTATTATCTACACACAATGAGTTATTTTGCTATTTACTAATACTACTAACCCATCTGTATGTAGATGAGTTATTTGGCTAATTGGAGGAAACTTTTCATTTCTTAGAAACAGGACCAATTTTACCTAGTCGATTAGTGTCTATAAATCGGATAAAAGTCGATAAGTAATATCATCGACCGATAAGGAGCCGTGTCCATCCATCAATAAACTCTTTCCGCCCATTATCATTAGTCTAATTAATCGATTTACGTATAAGGCTCGTGAAATGATTGGCTCCGATAAGAACATTTTACTGAGCACCGACCGGCCTATTAATGAGATGCTAATTACAAGACTTATGCTTCCTTGTAGAATGCTAATACGACAGATTGAAATTGCGAATGATGACTTCTGAATATTTAGATAGATTTTTTAACCGGCAAATAACAAAAAAAAAATATTATTATGTATATTTTTAATATTTATCTTATCATGTCAAGTTTTTGGAATATAGCTGAATCATTTTTTTTGGAAAGCACTTTAAGTTAATTTAAGCTTGCTTCTTGGTTTAAAAAACTAAGAGTTATTACTCTAATGGTAGGTAGGTACAGAAAATATTAATAAATAATAATGTTACGAGAAAACTCGATATGTGCGATTTAAGAAGCAACTTTAGTATTACCTACTATTACATATTATTATTATTGATTTTGACATTGCTCAGACTTCGGATGTAGATTTAACTGGATTCCGGAGTAATATTTCATCCCTAGTCGATGTACTCGTATCTCTAAACGCGTGTAAGCTTTACGCAAAATAAATATAGACCCTAACAATATAACGGAACGTTACAGGTATTAGATAGACCGTGTTAATTGTATAACTCGAGTCAGCTGCAATAACAGTTGCGCTGTGTTTTATTGTGTTATCGGGCAGATTCTTGTACAGCATGCGGTTGCCATTATCTGACGCATCGTGTGGCTGTTATTTAGATCAGTACCTATCTATCTATCGGTTGTGTGATTATCGACATACTCGTAATATCTACTCGTAACCATAAAGTGAATATTTCTAAAACTGCCGATGTAGAGCCGGCAGAGCATCTTGCACAGGCTTCCTCTAAACATAATTTCCTCACCGATTGATAATAATATCACAAATTAATTTATGGTATTATGGTATTTATGTCAAGTTAATTAAAAATATTTTTTTATTACGGATTAAAGTAACTTTTTTTAATTTCAAATTACATTTTTGAAATGTAAAATTAAATGTGTGAGGAACAGCGTGAGAACAGGTTAAATTTGACTTTGACTTAATGTGAAATGGAATGGCGGTATCGCGGTATCTCAAGCGTACCCCTTACGCACCGCTGGCGGTACGCGCATTGCGAAATTGGTATCGTCTTTTATTTGTGCGCACGCGCCTTACGCGGCGACGCGTATTTTGGGCGCGCTCGGGTTTCAAACTACTGCCGACGCATTGACACACTACCGATTTTAACTACACTCATCACCAGATTTAACTACACTGCCGCTTACTGAGCTACGTTTTACAAACAACCGACACCTCAGGACTCGTCGAGGTATTAACTTCCGTACGATATATTAACAACCAGTGAGTTAACTCATCGGAAATAAATATAAACAGTAAAAATATTGATATCAAATTACTTACAATCGGAGTTCAAAGTTACTTCGTTCCCGACGGCGATCCCTCTATTACTATCGATAACTATTGTATGTACAACTAACTGCATACATATTATATAGGTACTTATTAATAGTGTTGTTGTTTTCGTTTTCCAGAAGTGATGCGGCGCGCGGCCTGCGGCGACGTGTGTCCCGCGCCGCCCTCGCCCCCGCCGCCCGCCACGAACAGGTGAACATACTATCCTTATTGTACAACACAACCCTCTAGGGGTAGGTGAGATGGAGGCGTATGTAATTAATTACTATCCATTATCATTCTTTCAGCAGCCAATCTCTAATCTCATCTCAAAGCGATCCCACTAGCGTTATGTCCAGTAGGCAGCGGGATAGCTGTAAACACCAACTGTCCTACCCAATAAGCACTTTCTGTGACGACACGCCACGGCCATCCAGTGTCGCAACTGGTCCTTGTGATGGAAAACATTCTTTGATTTTGATCAGAAAAGTTTAGATGCTTGCATATTAAGTAAAAAGAGAATAGTTTCATGTTTCAGTTTTCGATATTGTTATCTTCTACCGTTTTTTTTATCTTCTATCTAGTTTCAACCAGAATGTGTTTAAAGTACGAGTACGTTCAAATATTATTATACAACATATTCGTAGTGCCTGAAGCAATTATAAAACTCTTTAGTAATTCGAGCAGCAGTTAAAAAATTTTGTTTTGTTCTATAAAACGAAAGTTGAAATGGCAGCGAGCCAATTACATAATGTTTTGCACTAACATTTAATTATATTATTTTCAGAACATCAGAAAACAAGGAATTACTGAGGCAACAGCTGCTGTCTGCTAGCAAAGAGAGGCGCACCGAGCGGCCCGAGCCACCGAGAGCGAAGCACGTGCGCACCAGACAGAAGAATCGTTGGAAACTCAAGTTCCATCATCAGGCGCTGCCCCAAGAGTACCTCGACCACTACGAGCAAAGCCTCCAGAAGCAAGCTAAACTGAAGAAGACAGCGGAGAAACCCAAAGAGAGCCCCGAAGCTAACTTCAATAACGAGTCCTTCAAGATATGGGCGCAGCGGCTGGCCGGCATCAACGAGACTGGAGCTGGCGCGCCCCCGGGGAACCCCGCTAAACCCAGAGCCGAGGAGAAGAAGAAGAAGAGCCCGGCCATCGCCCCCAGCAAGATCGTGACTTACGAGGACTTGCCCTACATGGGCGAGATGACGTTAAACAACTCGAAGCCCCGACGCGGCCGGAAGCCGAAAAAGGCAGACATCTGCCATCTTATTTATGAAAACTATGGAACTGTCGTTCCCGGACAGCCGCCCTTGGAGAAGCTCAACCAGCTCAGCCTTTACCCGCCTTTCAAGGGGAATGACCCGCCGGTTAGTACGGCGAAAACAGACTTACAAAACAGGCTCATCTCGAGCTTGCTAGAGAGAAAGTTATCGCAGGAGAAGAAGAGAGTAGAGAGTAGTAGACCCGTCCGCTCGTACAGCCCCGAGGCGCCGCTCACCGAGGCCGGACCTTTGCACAGTGACCATGAACCCTTAAACCTCTGTATCCGTGACTTGCACGACCTTAAGTTGCAAATCCAAAGGAAGTTCGGCAACATCTACCCTTCGCCTGACCTGCCCTTGCCCGATGCTGACCGTTCTGAACAGCCCAATGCTATTTCAGTCATCCAGAGGAATACCAACGTCGCTCCATCGGCCAGTAGTTCTCCAGATCTCTCTCGGGTCGCCAATGTGTCCCCAACTCTCTCCGAACCAGCGCAATCCACAGTTTCACCAGACGATAAATTCCCTGGATACGTGTACTGGCCGAATGCTGGAGTCTACATGCATCCACTCGCCTTACAAACCCAGTTACTATACTATCAGAGGTTAGCAGCCGCCGGCCAACTGCCCTTCCCAGTCGAAGGCAAAGAGAAGGTACAGTCCACGCGTAGCGAGGTGAACACGCCAGAAAGTTCCCCCGACGAGAACAAGAGTAAGTTGGTACTCAAGCAGATAACCGAGTTACTAGATCCCAGTGTTTTAAAACAGGAGGAGAAACCACCTGAACACGCTAAGAAAAGAGCGTCACCAAACCCAACACAGGCTCCAGTAAAGAGAAAACGGTCCGCCATCTTCATCCCCCCAATCCCGACCAAAACTAACTCCACAACTCCCACCACCGAGGTCAGCATTTGTAAGTTCAAGTTTACTGGAGGGTCGAAGCCTTCGCTGCAAGAGAAGAAGATGCTCTCCGTCGACTCTGGTGGCAACTTCAGGTACTACAGCGGGACTGGCAATAAAGGGAATAAGGGGTACGAATATCTGCAGCAAAATTCAAACCAAGGCAGGGTTACTGATACACCGCAGCCATCAGTGTCCGCCGTGCCGAAAGCCTCGCCGACCGTCACTGTAAGCAAGGAGGACTTGAGCAAGAAGAAGAGGAAATCACGAAAAACTCTGCAAAGAGAGAAGTTGGAACAGACGTTCAAAGAGAAGGGCTTCTTGATACAGACGCAGCAACTGCAGTCCGCCGAGGGCGCTACCTACTGCAAGTTCAGACAGCTCAGGAAGTTCACGAGGTACTTGTTCAGAAGTTGGAAGGACTATCTCCCCGGGGAGTTAGAGGAGAGGCCTGCGGAGGAGGCCCCGGTGGAACCGGAGGCAACACCGACTGAAGTTCCAGCAGAGTGGGGGTGAAAATTGTTAAGTTTTTTCAATATTTAGGCCAAAGACGTGAGCCGGCTCCGGAAGCCGAAGATGCATTTAATTCGTAACACTTAGCGCTGATAGTCAGTGAGTAACCGAGTGTGCTGTCGTCCGTCCGTTACTGAGTTTTTGTTTTGGTGTGACCGTTATATGTATTGATACGTTTAAACTGCTAGGTTAAGCTAGAATTTTTAATTTGTGAACTGATACTTATTTAGTATTTGATTTTAATATATTGTGTGCCTTACTACGTCCTAACTGAAAAGTGCCATCCAGATATACAATTTATACTTGTAGTATTTTTAAGTAGGTACAAGTTTAGTATTGTTGCGGTCGTGGACAGTGCCGTCAGTGCTTACCGTCAACGGAGTTCGTTACTAACAAAACTAGTCAATTGACACCTCAAACAACAATCAATTTTATTAGTTACAATGTGATAAACATTTTTCTTGCTTAAGTCTGTTTTTACACAGTCTCTACTTTATAAATATAAAAATTGAAAATTGATAATTTCGTCTACTCGTTTACGTTGCTGGCGGATAAAAAGTACTAGGGTAATAGCAACGCAAAGGTGTTGAATCACTTCAATAATAATAGAAGCCCAAAGCCTATGAGACAGCATGGTCTGTCGAGAGGGAACAGGACGGACAACCGCGACGGTTGCGTCTAACATCATTTAATTGGATGACAGCGGGGAGTGGGCGGAGTTTACTTGCGTGTGGAAAGAGCTCGTACATTGTGCGCGTCGAATACGGCATAGCGGTGTCCCTCTCTAGATGCGTACCCGCGAAACATGTAGGCCACGCTTTGCAGTCATGCGACCCTAGTATCTGTTACTGAATAAATATTGCATTGCAGTATTTTATTAAAGATTGACAACATTTGAATATGAATTTTTTAAAATAACTCCCAAACGCATTTTCTTTATTTTCATCTAAAATTATCAGTTAGATTGTAAATCAGTAAATTAATAATAATAACTCTACACTCTCAGCCCCACACTAGGATTTCCTGTCGTGGGCGCCATGGACACACGCTAAGACAAATACACCCAGACCGGGAACAGAAATCTGAATTCGTCATTTAAATTACTGCCCCGCCGGGTCAAACCCGAGAATTATTTAATTATTGTACATACGGTTGAGTAATTCTAGTCATTAATGTTAAGTTTGTCAATTATTGTTGTTATTAACTTGTACAGTTCGTTAATATTTTATATGGTAAATTAATATAATTATATAATTTTTTTTATAAAGTAATATAATAAATGAAACTCAGTGTTATACTCCATAAACTTTATTATAAAAAAACTCAATGATTCTGTGATTATAAGAAAAATGCAATTCAACAGGAATGTAATATACACCAATTAAACAGTTAACCAAATTATATTTTTGATTTATTTAATTAGCAATTTCCCCTTTTCTTTATTTGAATTTCAGTAACATTTATTACTTAAAATCAAGAAACTTTTCGAGATACATAAAGTGCAGTTAAGCACATATAAAAAAGATCTCTACAAAAATATAAGTAAAATAACACAAGCCCATTAACAAATTGCATCAATTCACAATACATAAATCAATTCCTTAACCTTCTATAGAACCGTATTGCGGTGCACTCACTCGTGCAGTAAAGGCGCTTAACAATGACAATATAAAATGATAGAAAACATTCATCTATACATCAATAGAATAGAAAATGTATAACAAACAACCATTTTAGTGATTTTATCATCTGTCATATCTTATTATCTATTTTTTATAAAAATACGTACTTATATCATTTTTCAATAAAAAAGGAACCATTTGAACCATAGAGCTCACGGAATGCTTTTGGGAGGGAATGTTGGTTTCTCGGCCAATCGCTCTACGGTTCATGGCAATGTTACTGTTCTGTGCAAACAGTAAAATGATTTCTAAGAAGGCACCTCACTTTCTATCACAATTTCAGCCTTTCTGTAAGGACATAACATTTTCTACGTCCAGTAGCATCCATATCAACAGTTTACAATCTCGTTTATATAATTATATATTCTGAGATATTTTCATTTAAAGCTATTTGTGCGACAAGGATTCACATTATCTTGCTAAATAATAATATAAAAGTTATATAAAAATTATAAGAACAGTAACAAAACCACAACAATTTACCAACAGTTCAGAATTCTGATGTGCGCTGGTCGTAGAAAAGTGTATAATATTTTTTAAGATATGTAAAATATTTCTTATTAAAAGTAAATTTTTGTTGGAACCAATAAATCATCGTGCTTTAGGTTAGTGCGTACTCGTTTGGTAAATTATAAATGAAATATATTTATTGTTATTACTGTCCAAAGTACTATTATAACATTTTATGAAGCAACATGCTTTATTTTTTAAGCTTCAAATTTGTGATATAATTTATTTATAGAATGAATAAATCATTCTCTTTTGATCTTGAAGGAATTCTGTCTCCCATTTGTAAATAAATTTCATTTCATAACAATCTCAAATGGTTGCACAGCATTCGCCAATAGATGGCGCTACAGGTCACTAAATTTATTTAGTCTTATTTCGACCCTTTTCGTTGTCTCGTTACAAAAAGTAATGGTGTACTAAAACTGCACGTTTTAATTGAAATGCAGTGCAGGTCGAAGCATGTTTCAAGGTGACACATCCAAACGAGTACGCGCATGCGGTGCGGCCGAGGGCTAGGCTTCGAGCAGGCTCTTGGCGGCGGCCAGCACGTGCGCGGCGGACAGCCCGTAGCGCTGCAGCAGCGCGGCGGGCGGCCCCGAGCGCGGCACCTCGCGCACGCACAGGTGCTGCACCGCCACGTCGCGCTCCAGCGCCAGCGCCGACAGCACGGCCTCCCCGAGCCCACCTGCAA
>DWQK01002743.1:0-12589 GCA_018231225.1 Noctuana stator | reverse complement strand
CCGGGGCCCAACCCCACGCCGCCCGGGTCCGGCGCGGGCTCGTCCCCCATGGCGCCCATGCAGTACAGCGCGCAGTACGGCTACCCCGCGGCCGGCGTGTACCCGCCCTACGCGCCCTACGCCTACCCCTCCGCGCCCGGCCCGCCCGCCGGACACGCCGAGCAGCATCAGGGCCACCAGGGTCACCAGTAGACGTGAGTACCTCCTAAACCTATATGCTTTACTGTAACGGGTGGGTGCTCTCCCATCTCAAGCGGTGACTATCACTTGCACGCATACTGTAGCTGTTGGCCGCGGCTTTGGTAATGTTTTTGATAGCAATCTCTGCCATTTGATACCAATATATAGAGGCTTTTTTTATACATTTACAAATTATTAGAGACTACAAGACTTGAACCACTACCTTCAAATCAAACCTGTAAAAGGTTTCTTTATACATATACACCAGGGACGATAGTGTACTAAATATTTTCTCTTTAACTACATAATAATGCATCCTGTACACATATTATGTTATACTGCTGTTGTAACGAAATCAAGATATTTGAAACAGACCATACCTAAGCCGCAGATGCTTTCTGTATACATATTATTATGTATGTGCCGTAGGATTATCCTAGGGTACATACAATACATGGACCCTATAATGAAAGGCCTATGTAGGTTTCACTGGGTAATTCACAGAATTTTTAATATATACAGCTAGGACGCTTCCAATGCTTGCTTACTCGTTTACAATGTAGTGTGGTGGTAATGTGCACGCTTTAATCATAAAAATGCTATGATAAATAAATAACATTAAGTTATAATTAAATTTGAAACTTTTATTTTATTTTGAAGTACATAATTGTAATTGCATGCATACCTTTAAGACATTTTAAAAATGTATTGCAGTTCAGTATGTTGGTTCACGTTTGTGTGAACGAGGCAAATTACACAAACATTATTTTATATTTCAACCGCCTTTAAAAAAAGGTGGGATTCTCGATCGGTCAATCTTTTTTATGATTAAAGAGCTGTGTTGGGAAGTAGTAGTGTACCAGAGATAAGGTTATATGGTTAGTTATAAAATTATGCTTATTTGTATATATACCTATATTTGTATATATATAGTATAAACATTATAAATTACTTTTCTTTATTATATGAAACATAATTAAAATTATAATATTATTAACTTAAATGTAAGAGTACCAATTAAGGGAAGAGTTAAGGTTGACTAATTAATTGTATCAATTTTTAAAATTAACTTGAGAAATATCAAAGAATAATTCAATCTGACTTTTAGTATGACTTGATGAGAATGAAAATTTTAACACAATTATTATTTTATATTATTTGTGGAGAATCGTATTCTATAACAAATTGTTTTGTTCAGAATTACTTTGTTTACTAATGTATTACATATTTATAATGTTTATACTTTAAACATACAACTTTTCAAGTAAAGCATGTATACAAAGCAGTAGTTACCAGCGTATAAAAAATCTAGCTTAACATAATGCGCTATATATTATTATCCCTTTAAGTTAATTGGAATATTAACATAAATATATGTAATAGTTGTCGTAGGTGTAGATTAATTTGTATAAAAGATAATATACAAAAATATTTAGCACAAAAAATATTTTGCATTGATGTTAAAGGTATTAAAAAATGTGCTTTTATGCTTACCGTCTGTATAATCAGCTTGTAGGCGAATAACATAACCATTTCAATTATATTATGACATGATTTTTTGTTTATTATACATGTCTAAAATGTGTAATTATGTCTGCAAATTGTAAGAAGTTATTTCTACATTGTATATAATATATTTTCTAAAGATTACAAATGTGGATTATCTGATATTGAAATCAAATAACTCAAATATCAAAACACGAAGAGAGGGTTTGTTCGCTATGGATTGTTCATTTTTACCGTATTTAGATACAATTAAAAGTTCGCCATACTTCACCAATTTAGGCATTTAAATATTAAACGTATAATGATTTATTATTCATTAACTAAAACTTTTCATAAAATAACAAAAAGTAACACACCAAACTACATAATATTTTGTAATTAAAAATGCACGTGTTCTAGGGCAAAAGAAGTATTGTATTGTTGTGTAATTATCTAATCTAAAGTTTAAATTGACCCCAAATAAGTAAATGGCTTTAATTGTCTCAATAAATCATGGATTCTATGTATCTGTGCATAAATCTATACTGATATTATAAAGAGGAAAGATTTGATTGTTTGTTTGTCCATCGCCCTTATTAACTACGATATTATTCAAGATATATAAAATTTGTCTCATAAGTGTTAACACGATGAAACGTGAATAACAGTACAAAGGTGGTGAATTACATAGGAACAATAATATCTATACGTATTCCTGAAAGCAGTATTTCTGTTATAATATAATTATGTCCTTTGATTGGTAAGATGGTAAACTTGCACTTAACATTTATGTTTGTGTGTACTGTAATTATGGTTCTAGTTATTATTTACATTATGTACAACACTGTATCAGCTTAATCATTACTTTTCAGGGATCAATGGTTATTTTACTATGGCTTTATATAAATAAACTTTTCAATATACACATCAAAGCATGTTATGTTTATAATTCATTCAATATTTTCTTTCAGTTTCTTGCATGGACTGTGTTCTACTGTATTGTTATATATATGAAAAGTTCGAAAACAGTCTTACTTGTATGATATTATTTATATTATTATAATAACTATGCAAACGTCACACGTAGCTGTAGGCCACAAATTGGTATGTTTTGGTTCCATTATGTAGTGTGTAGTGTTGCAGATGTTGTGTAGGCTCCAGTGGCGGGTGCCGCTCTCGAGACCGCTAGTTACCGAGAGTTTACCGAGAGTTACAAGCAGTTTTGCCACGTACGTCTGTTTGTCTGATTGCAGAGCGCTGCGGCCGGCCCATACGCCTCCGGGAAGACTCCTCTCCATCCTAGACTATACATTAGGTTATAAGATGAATCGTCTCCACGACGACCTCACCCTCACCCCTCGCCGTCACGTCAACACACCCACAATAAATAAAACTATTGAAATAACATTAATTATAATTAACAGTTCATTATTAAATGTAAGTGAAGCGCTGTACGGGCACTTCTTATTATCACTTTTATTTCTTGTGGGTTCTGCGCCGAATATTGTCAAACCGTTTCCGCATTTGAGATTATACTCGTACGTTGCGTGGAAATCATTTCTGCGCTGAAAAGTAGAATAATTATGTTTTTCGGGCTGTGTGGTACATTTTATGATCTGTGACTATATTACTATTGTTGTGTGAAACTATTGGTCGTTTTGTTATTGTAATTTGATAATGTGATTTCCAACTACCATGTACCGATACTTATCTTGACGTGCCAGTTTGTCCAGGTGTAAACTGTAGAATGCCACACTGCCTTTAAAGATGTAACAAAGAGATCCGACGAGGCTGTAGAGAGAGAAACAGAAAACAAAGGCATAATCCGAGACAGATCTTCGCCGCTGCGAGGAATCGAGGTAAATGCACCGTACTGTACTGAGTGACTAGTATACACCACGAACATGTTCTGTCGTTGATATCTTGTGTAATCTCATCTCGAAATTGAACCAATATATTATGCTTCTCAATTCACATCCGACTTTTTCATATAAAGCTTGCTGCACACTAGATAAGTTGGTTCAGTTTCGACCACATTATGATGAACTATGTCTTAGCTGTAAGATAGGGAAGTCCGATCGAAACCTGCGCACTCTCTCCACAGCTCAATCTGACAACTCGCGCCGTACAGAATTTGCAGTTACATGCTTTAGAATATGTATTTTTTAATATTAAACTTTAGGATTTTGGTAATTATGAAATTAGGTGTGTTACAAGTTTTCAAAAGTAATTAAATAAAAGAACGCGAAGGTAATGTAAAACGATCTACATTCCTCGAAAATTGTTCAATTACTTATTACTTATTAATAATAAAGGTATGCAATAATGGATGCGCCACGGCCACACGTGCGCAGCTTCGCGGGCCCGCCCCGAGTCATTGTATTAATATTAAGATATAAAGTGTATGTTAATTGAATTGTGTTCATTTTATTTATAATCATTTGAATTCTATCCACAGACCTTAAGGTAAGTAAACCCTATACTTAATATATTGAACGTTAAACTATTTTATCTTATCTGTTGAACGAATTATTTGAATTTTATTGCCTGTGCCCCTCTTGTGATTCATTGTTCTTATGATGTCGGTCGTCGAATCATTATTTTCAATTGCCATATACTCGTAACTCAACCATGTCCAATCGTGTTTTATGATTTGTAACTGTTATAATGTTTGTGTCATCTCTAGCAAATGATGCAGTATTTTGTTTGTATTCTCCGTCCAGAATTCCACTTTTATCTGATCCTGAGAGGAGAAAATCAATGTTGTAAGGTTTTACCAATTCTGTTTTTTTTTTATATATATTACATACTTATAATTTTAATTTGAGCGCTACCTTTACCTGACATTTAGTTTTTTGTCATATAAAAATATTGTTGGCTGTTTAAAATATTCTAATAGCACAAAATGAATAGGATAATTTCTAAAGTATATTCGTGAGTCTTTAGAAGCAACTCTACCTAATGGTTATAGTTAATAAAATATACAATATAACAACTGAAACTTGCTTTTAGAAACCTACAATCATGATAATGTTTGTAAGTTTATTAAAATGTATGTTTAATAAAATGAACGTCAGACAATATTTGCTACGTTTTAACTAAAGACTAGTTCATAGTATGGATAGAAAGGCGTAAACGTTAATTATGTCAGTATATCATTGAAAAAAAAAAAGTTAAATTAAGCAACTGAAAAAGTGATCATCTCACCAAATTATCGAATAATCCAATATTATATCAGTAGTAATCTAATTATAATCCATTATCTACATGAACATAGTAAGTACTAGTTTTACTGTTGTTAAAAGACGCTACAATTTTATGAACTATGAACAAAAATATTTATAACTCGTTATTTATTTGTGCAGGATATTTATTAAGCTAGGATTGCCAAGATCTACGTCCCTTGACTAGGTTACCTGTGAAATTGTAGTATAGTTATAGATAGCGACACATATTCCGTCAAGTTTAGAAGTGCTTTCCATTTAAAGGCCATAAGTGGATTCGTCACTGTGAATTTTTATATACTGTGATACTTTCATATTTTTGTATACTTTTATGCATACTTTTAGCATATTTTTTTCCTGTCCATTACAGCGATTCTTCATTACATCATGTTTGAACACATTGTTCCATGTAGCTTAGATATTTTTTTATGTTTTGTAGCTTTTTATGACATTTACATTTTGACCATGTGCATATTATAGCGATACATATTTTTTGGCAATGTGATGACAAGCTGTCACCGCACGTGATATGCACGAAAAGTGTGAAATCCCACCATAATTATGTGTGATTTATTCATGTGAATCTTGATGTCCACTTACAATATGCGAATCTATCTTTAAGATCGATTTATTCTGTATCTTATAAGAATCTGTTTCTTCTTTATATGACATGACTATGTGTATATTTTGTATATTGAACTGTATATGCAATTATTTCGCATTTCATGCTGTGATTTCTCACTTTCTTCAATATTGTCCGTCTGTTAAAGGTGGTACGTCACATCACTATTTCTATATACCGATTCGAAAGATAAGATAAAACAGGGCAAATTGGTTGCAATGTTTCAACGGAGACGCGAGACACGAGTGCTTGGGAACGCTGTTCACATGTTATATGGTAAGTTTACTGAATGAAAATGGCAGACATCTTGAATTTATCTGCGGCTCTAATATGTAGTTGGGAAAAATGTTCCAAATATGGACTCTTTGGGTAACAGTTTATTTTTGTGATAGTGTTTAAATTTTTTTTACTAATTTTGAATACTACACTGACCGAGTGACTGACGAACATATCTACTATTTTAGAAAATATCTGCCTAATTTGAAATTTATATTGCTTGTACTTTAGCAATTATTTCTATTAATTATTATTTATTGTGATTTGCCGTATTTTATGTTGTGTAGTTACAGCCATAAATTTTTTCCCAGTTGCATATTTATCTAAATGCATTTAAATGGGATTATTGTTGCAATACTTGGATTAAATTGCAAAATTTAATAATAGGTAATTAAATAAACACAATTTTGCTTTGATTAAAGGCTCAATGACCACTGATCGAAGACTAAAATTAAAGCTAGGTACAGCAAATTTTCTATGGCTTTGTTTCGATTCTTCGTCAGTGGGGATTGTGCCATATAAAATTAATTTGACGTAATCTTTCTTTATAGTATACTATTAGACTGAGAACATGCGGGTTTCGCGCCCAAGTATGATTTATATATTGATATGATGGGCAAAGTATAGATTGCATATTAAAACATACGTTTTTTTAGTGGGGTTCGAAACAAATATTGCGTTAAATTTCCACTCGTTCTACAATTATTCTTTTGGAAGCTATTGTTGTTCACAAGCTATAATAATAATTAATTACTTTAATTAGGTTCACATAATATAAGTACCTAATTCTCGAGGTTTTGTTAGTAGTTAGGTACACTTTACAACTTTACAAATAAATTCTTCTGGGGGTCAAAATATTTTTAGAAGTAGGTAACATACAAATCCCTCAAGCAAAATAATATACATATTATTTTTTACCTAAATTATGTACTAGA
This sequence comes from Noctuana stator, assembly GCA_018231225.1. Taxonomy (NCBI): domain Eukaryota; kingdom Metazoa; phylum Arthropoda; class Insecta; order Lepidoptera; family Hesperiidae; genus Noctuana; species Noctuana stator. Next base: position 5,867 of record DWQK01002743.1, on the reverse strand, counting down.
TTTACGCTTTTAATTTACATTATTACTTCAAGAATAGGTAAGAAAGGTGTTCTACACTTTTTAAAATATAAATAAATAATTAACTAGATTTGCATAATTAGCAAAGATTTAAATAGTTAACGAGAACGACTTTTGATATTCTAATATTTAAATTCAATTAATGATTAAAAATTAATAACATAATTTGTTATATATTTATTTACGACCATTGAAGTGCATAAAGCAAAATCATTTCTGCGGAGATTAAATATATATAAAAATTGCCTTCAAAAATATAAACTCTTCTATTACCATCTGATTTGTTAGACATTTTTTTATTTTAACAGAATGCAATTCATATCAATAGGATAGGTACCAATTTTTGCGATATGTTCTTTGGCGACATTAAAGGGGGTTAAAGAATAAAACTTTAAAATCGATTTGTTGTTTTATTTGTTTAATAACAATAATAACATGTCCAATATATTGATCTCTAGAGACTAGAAACATTGTATTAACCTAGATTTAACTAAACTTTATTCTTATTCGTATATAAAGCTATATAGATTACTTATACATTGTTATACACAGACCGTTTACAGAGCAGAAAACTGCATAAGTGTCAGGGGAGTGAGATTTCTCCGCAAATGGTCAAAATTATCCTATAATGCATGAGATTCTAAATAAGAACAATTAGAGCTAATGTGAAGTGACTACTGTATCAAAGGCTTTGCTTCGTGAACCTCAAAACAATTATTAATTCACGTTTTTATAAAACTGGTTAAATCATTAAAACTACGTACTTTTAGGTGTAGATATTACATTATTTTGTATGACCACTTGCGGACTGGTACACCCACGCAAAAAAAATTAGGTTTTATTCTTTTTCTCCCTCACTTCAGAGGGAGTACACCCACAATCCTGATACACAGACAATTTGTGGTATGGCTGCTAGGCCGTAGGTATCGACAGAATAACTGGAAACACATTAGTACAAATTTCTTGGTAATCTTTACAAACCGATCAGCCAAGTTTCGGTCACGTGTATGACTCTAGAAATATCTTAAATTTTCATCTATCAATACTAATATCGAGAAGGAGCATCCTCGTGTGAGGCGGTGGAGGTGAGCGAGCTCGACGACCCGCTGGATCTTATAAGACGAGACAATCTTGATAAAGGCGCTGTGGCCCATGGTTCCAATGGACTACCCGTTTCTGGTACTGGAGATACCCTGAAATATAGAAAGTACCTATTTTGGTAAAGGTTTATTTAGGAGGCAAATAGGTACCTAGTAATCATAACAATTAGGTACAACTATTTTTCAACGTATTGTTACTGAACTGAATCACGAAATCTTATCATATAGGTAGTAACATTCTAAGTCAGAGAAATTTAGTACATTTTGTGGAGAAATTGTGTAAATCATACCTATTTCGTCTAGGACGAGCAGTTTTTGGTCTTACTTTTCTTGTCTCTGCTTTTTGTGGTGGCGCAGCGCTTTCTACGTCTGCTCCGCTGCCGGGCCCTAAATTTATTATTTTTATTAGCATAAAATCTTGTCACTCAAGTTTCATCACACTACCTGTGTAGGCAGTCACCAGTTTTCACATCAGTAGAGAGGTAGGCACAACTTCGTCTGCATAGACGAGACGAACTAAACATTCTACAACGTTAATCCAGATTATAAACTTGAACTTTGACGATCTATGTGGTGTAGTGGTTACCACGCCAGTCCACTATTCGAGTGGTCCCAGGTTCGATCCCCGGCGAGGCAAAAATTTAAATAATGATTTTAGATTTCTATTCTCGGTCTGGGTGTTCGTGTATTTGTCTTTGTATGTGTCCATGGCAACCACGACAGGGATTCCTAGTGTGGGGCTGTGAGTGTGAAGCATGCACAGGACTATACCGTTTTGTTCTACTATTTATTAACACTGTAGACTAACCGAACAACCTCATTTTTGCATGACTACGACTTATCGATAAAGTTTATAACGAACGCGCATTCATTACTAACTATGTACTTCAAACAACCCATAAAACTACTATGAAGGATGGTACCTGCTACAAACAAAGAATGTTCCACTTGAGCTTGTCCTGTCGCATATTGTATGCAGAGGGGGCGCACCGCTTTCATTTTTTCATCTTTGGGACCGTTAATCGCTCTTGGAAAAAAAAAAAATTAATTTAGTACAATGTCAGTTCAGTTGCATATAAACTCCTCGGGTAGTGTGGACGCTAATTCATATTACGCAGAGTTCACCCATAAAGGGTCCTCAGCAGCGCGGCCTTGACTATTACGAGTAGATAGTTACGACATAGGTACCTACCTAATCAAATGGAAACAAAAGAGAGGCCCGCAGCACTCAAAATGATTGAAACAATTTACTTACGAGCTATGTCCTGAACTAGGCCCATCCTCCCAGGGTGCATCGCTTTCTACTGCGCTGCTTTCGGATGCAACCAGATACATTGATCTGAAAAGGTAAAAAATGTAAATAATAAAGTTAAATAGGAAGCAGCATACCGGACCGCTATTGGGTAGTGGTACCATAAGCCCATGGACATCTACCTAAATTACACCGTAACTTGGGCAAGTATTGCAAGTAATCTACCATAAAACTGTTTCTCCTCACCCCCTTTTTTTTCTTTCTTGTCGCGGGGCGCCTCGAAAAAAATAAATATTATTCCTTGTTACCTGGCGGGTACGTAAAGGTGCGGTGGCGGGGGAGGGGCACGACGCGACGCAGACCGCGCGCGACGCGCACGCGACGCGCGCCCCAACAGCACAGATTCTATCAAACAATAGATAAACAGAACACCGAGTATTGTCAAAAAATATTTCTTTCCTATTTTAACGTAAAAAAAACAACTAGTCGACTTTCAATAAATTAAATGCAGAAACTGATCGCTACTGACAATTTGTGTCTTGTCACACAAGTAAGTATAAAATAAGATGTTATGACCTTGACCTCCGCGGTCATCGACCTATCGGCGGGCGGCGGACAGCAGATAGAGCGCGGAGCGGAGCACACCTACTTTATGAAAACTTACCAGATATAGGGTCACTATCGCTGTGTTCCTGCCGCTCCCGCCGCCAAGTAGAGTCCGGCGGCGGAGCGTCGGCTGCGACGCCGAACAAACCCGACACCGCGCCAGCCACCATTTTGCGTGCCGACTTCGCGGCCGTCTGGAATTTAAATACATATTTATAATCAATAGCGTGTTCAATACTTTTCTGCAGCCATTTCAAGTCTCACAGAGAGATTTCACCACTTCCTATGAACAACCACAATTAGTAGATAACAAAACTATCAAAATCAAACATTGATATGCCAGTGACAGACGATTACAACTAATTAAGGAACTATGATAATAACGGACTCTGGGACGAAGTAACTATTGACAAATTCCAACTTAAAGACAGGTTTGGTTCCCGCCAAATCGAAGTTAGAACTATATAGGTATGTCGTCAAACACCCATCTACACAACTTTCTATAGTCTTTTTACTAGATAAAAAAGAGAAAATCTCAGTCCGTGAAGCAAATCATACTTACTGACACATTGATGTCAATCTCTGGAACTCCACTTAGGTCGGAGGCTTTTTCCGCAAGTTCTTTTAGCTTTTGGCCGTTCGGAGCAGAGTTCTCCGACAGAGTCATAAGCTCTAGGAAGTAGTCACGGTATACTTCTTCTTTGACGACGGCTTATGTGAAACAAAAGGTGTTGAAAAATTCAGTTTCCTTGATAAGCTGTTTTTAAATACTACAAGGTAGGTTTTACCTACTGCACTCGTCATCTTGAGAAAAAGGTAGTTAGTAGGTTGCTATACACTACACACATATTGCAGCTTTAGCGTAGTCATATCGAGGTGGTGGTCTAGATTTGGTACTTTGTGTCTAAGCACTTATTTGATTTGATCTAGTAATTGGTCACTAATCACTAACTATAGGTACCCTCACTCTCATAATACCTACTTCATAAAATATAAGTAGGTATAGGGAAAAACATTACTTACGAGCTGGCTTCATAATATCAAGCGATATTGGAATTGGAGTCGTTGGCAACTTCTGATCGCCTGATATACTTGATACTTGCGATGTAGGTACTGTTATGTTTAGAGCGGCTTTACTGTCCTGGGGCTTTGTAGTAGGGGTGGACGTGGAAGCTGGAACCGTGAGGATGTTGGGGGTGGCTGGGGGGACACTGGAGGTTCGTGTCTTATCGTTTACTAGGAGGTCTGGTGGTGGCTGCTTCGGCTGTTCCGTTCCTTGAATAAAATAAAATAATTTTATGATCTTATATGTATAATTGTATAACTATACCGCATTGGAGCAGCGTGGTGGAGTATGCTCCAGGCCTTTCCCGGTTGTGGGGGGAGACCCGTGACCAGCAGTGGGACATAAAAAAGGATTGAAGGCATAATAATATATAACTACGGGTTAAAATTCCGCATTTTAAGAACGTACCTACCTATTATGTATTCTAATATATAATGGAATTATTAGTGGTCAAGTATACCTAATAATGAAAATTCTTACCTGGAGTCCCAAGATCGAGTTCATGTGTAAACGCCATGACATTGAGAGCACTGGAGAGTGCAGTGCCCACGCCATTCCCGGCCTCCCCGGCCAACGCGCCCTCAGTAGTCAACACGCAGTCCGGTGGAGGCACTCTGCTTTGGAATTTAAAACAAAATTCGATTTTCAAATTCAAAGTAACGTATTTAAACGGCGGTATTCACTTAAAGACAAAAATCGTAGGGTACTTAAGGCACAGATTAAATAATTGCAGTTACTTTGTAAAAATTTGTAAACTAAGGATTTAAATAGGTACCTAGTTATATCTTAATTATGGTTACCATTCTGAATCACCATTCGAAGGATTCAGTAGCCCTATCAGGAATAATAAAGGGCTACGTTAAGTAATCGAGTTACGTACCCTAATGTCACTTTATTCATACGATTTTTAGTTCCCGATACGCCCGATACGCAGCGCTTTTCAAAATCCCATACAAAATTTAACTGTTACTACTCGATGACGGATTTGTAAAATGTTCGTGATACGCCTACTGGATTCAATTTCAAAGGGATGATTAATTTAGGTAAGAGTTCTGTTCCTGATTTTGTATAAATAATTATCTTTATACGTGCATTTGTATAATTCTAGTACTGCGAGTTTCAATCGCGTTAGTTTTATATAGGCATGGAATGTTAAGTAACTTACTTTTTAGGAGCTTTAGTGGGAGAAGAGATGGAAACTCGCCCCCACATAAGTCTTCTCAGCTCCTCGCCGCTAATACCTTTCCTTCTAAGTTCAGCGATCGTCACTTTACCGACACGCTGAAAAATATTTTTGCTATAAGCTAACAATATGAATAATTATGTCCATTTTTGTTTGTTTATAAAGTAACGCCATCTGTTGGTGTATAAGTCAACGGCATGATAAGCATGGGATTTACTATTAGCATCTGTTATAAGTATCTAACGTAATATAAACAAAAAAAAAGTGTTTTTTTAATAAGCTAATATTTAATTACAAAATATATTAAATCATTACTATATATCTGCATCCTGTATTATGTAAATGTCATATTTGCCTCTTTCTATTCCGTGGTAAATTCATAGCTAAATGATTTTTGATTCATACCTTCCAATTGGTCAAAGCCCCCTTCCTCTGCTTGGCTCTGGTCTTGGCTTTGCTCTTGATGACCATGACAGCTCGTTGTTCGTACCTTGGGTCGTCGGAAGGTCCCAGCCCTATGGAGTATTCCTGCAGATATCTATGAGCGTCCTCTTGGGCCACGGATCTTTCTAAAGATACCACTATTTTGGCCCACTAAAAAAAATACGAAAAAAATATATTTAGGTATTTCGGTGTGGCCGA
>DWQK01002742.1:0-12589 GCA_018231225.1 Noctuana stator | reverse complement strand
AGCTGCGCCGAATCCAACTGATCTCGCTCTAGGGAGAAACAAACATTGTAAAAACTTGCAAACGTTACGAACGATTCCAACTTGTAGGTGAGTGAGCATTCTCTCGTTTGAACAATTCTCTGTAAATTTACTCTATTCTCTAAATCGCGGACGGGTAAAGGGCGGAGGGAATGTATAATCAAGAAAAAGCGAAGGAATTTTATTGTGAATCATTGTTCTTTTTGTAGAGTTTAGTTTGCTCTATGGTTCGTTCAAAACTAAGGAGTTTTCTAACATAATATATAATATATGTAGGTTAAAAAAACATTCGAGTTTATGATACTGTATAATCGAATTGTAAGTTTCAATTGGAATTAAAAATATGTGACCCAAAAATGAAATTGAAATCTTAATTTATCTTAATTTTTTTTATCGTTTATGAGTAGCGTTATTTTTTATTTTTTCTTTGCCAATTTTTGCTAATACGAATGCTAGTTTGACTATGCACTTATTTTAATAAACGAATACAAAAGCTGATGATGGTCAAATAAAGAGGTGAAATTTGATGAAATTGCTAAAAAATCGCGAAAACCGCGCGTTTGCTATTACCTATGTGCAAATATTGCAGAGTGCACAACAAAGCGGAATGGTAATAATACGAATCGTCTGTAATTTTTATTCCAGAATTTTCGTGTGTAAATCCTTTTCTGCACAAACAAGCCTCCGGTTTGTCGAGTATTGTTTAAAAGCGCAAACACTGAAATGATGTATATACAGTGGAAAATATGACATGACGTCGGAACATGTTTACGAAGAGTTGGAAAGTTCTGTCTTGCGTTTGACAACGCTCTAAGAACAGGCGAAACTCGGCAACAGAATTTGTTAACGTTTGGATTTTAACGTTGAGTTTACACTATCCAGAAATTGTTGTGACGTCAACATTTTGTGTTAAAAATAGAACGCATTGAGTTTTCTGACGTCACTCGGTCATTGGCATGCAACACGGGATGTAAGACTGGATCGAAACTTTGATATTACTGGCAGCATGTGGCGCGGCATGGAATGAGAGATGCTCGTATGCTGGTATGTATCTTGACAGTATATGTAAATGCGCTGTACTAATATTGGATTTACGAACTTAATTGCAGTCGCGGATCTTACCTAAGGCTCTGCTTAAATAACTAACGATGTAGAGACGATTTGAGTAAACCGGTTGCAAGTTACATTGAAAGTGTCTTCTACATTTAAAAGCTGGCATTGTAACAAACAAAAATATAAATAACTCCCTCCTTAACTCAGTTATCTATGTCCAAACTATAGCTAGGAATACCAACCAATATCAAGCACTATACTCTAACTAAGACATTCTCATCTCAAAAAGCCGTCTTGTACTCAATGGATCCATTTATAGGTTATTAATCAGATCAAAGTAGCATCGGAAAACAAATTAAACTTAACCCTTTGCTAATATATATGCGAACAGAATTTATTTTGTATTTCAAATATTTTAAACAAATATCACCATGTTTCAATAAGTTTCGAAGTCAAGACGTTTACCAGGCTGTCATAACTGGTGAACATGTTTACGCGCTCGTCAGCAAATCCTCAGCCGTGAGGTACAAATTGTCGTCGCGCCCGCGGCTACGTCGTGTTATGAAAGTTGGTCTCAGGTAGGTACAGTGCAAACAATTTGAACATAGGATAAATATCTTTATCTCGTAGTTTTAAGAAATGTTTCTTCGTATTATAAAATGTTAATGATTTAGCTAATGCTCGAGATATTATAGTGTTACTTCTATAGTTTTATATTACAAGATTTATGTCGTAAGCTACTGTCTGTCTTATATAAGAGGTACAGTGTTAGGCGACGAATAGAACATTAATTAAATCTCAACAATGGAAAATTTAGATTTTGGAAAGCAATGCAATACTTGCTAATTTCCGATACTGAAATTGACGAATTATCAGTTTGAACTTCTGAACTGAAAGGTAGCAGAACGCTTTATTTGTAGGCACTAGAAAACTATTATGAAATTGACGAACATGTTCCTAAGATAGCATAGGTATTTAATCATAAAAATCATTTAGAGAGGAGGCTATAGCAACTATTAAAGTACAGAACATTAACTGAGTACCTGAAGCAAAGAGAGCTACAGTGCAAACAATTTGTTCGCCGCTTGTACACTGTGTAAATATTCTTATCTTCATAATGTGGATAGAGGTATTTTGCTATTTGGATAATTACTTCTGCTGTTTTGGGAAGTGCGCCTAATTTTCTGAGTATGTTATCTGTAAATATTTCACTTGCTTGTTCCGAATTAAAGTATTCAATTACATGCGAATATTTTGCTTTAAAATAACAACAATAATTAAAATTAGGGGTTTTATAAAACCTTTGAGTGTATCAGAGTATTAGGTACATGATTATTAATTTTTAGTAGTTTTTACCTATCTATTAATTAAAAAAAAATTTTTAATGAAACCGAAAAAATAATTCAATAACTTGATTTAATATATTTGATAACACAATGTGAAAACATTTTGTAGTTTCTGTTATTTAGGCCATTAAAAGTCCTTTTTTTATATCAATGTAACTTGACTCAAAACATTGAAAACTGTCTAAAATACCAAAAGCATAAATGGTTTTAATTATAATAAAGCTTTTACAATACTATTCTATGAAAGTTGATTGGATTTTTTTTTTCAAATCTGCTTGTAAATCAATGCATTGTAGATTATTATAAAATATATCCTTCAACTAATTCTAATTTCCTATTAAGGTAAATATAAAAGTGTAAAGCACGTTGAAACTCGTTTTGTAGTCCGTTGTCGACGTTGACAAATATTCAATCTGTGTTAAAAGTGTTTTAACAAAATGCTTCCGTTAAAAGCGTGTACTACCAACGTGATAGTGACATCGATTACTCGTTATAAAGTGCCGCAAAACTTTGTTAAATCAAAATATTTTTCTTTATTTTTATAAACACGTATATTTATTATTACATATAGTACATAGGTATATTTTGTTTTATTAGGTACATTTTTAAAAGTTTACTTCGTAAGTAATGGATCCACGCCTATGGATCGACGCTTTCGACGTTTATTCATAAAAACGTTTGATAATCATTAGTTAATTAGTTATAGCTAAACTTTTTAAAAATCAATTTTATCATAATATTTATTTTAGACTATAAAATAAACATTTTTTACGTTATTTTATTTTATTGAAGTATTTTAAATTTTAACTATAAATTCTGTCATTATAATACGAATCTACGCAGCGAAGTCCAGTACAACTAATTATTATCGACTAACTTCAAAATAATATATCTTCTAAATCAATTATTTATTAAATTTAAGAAGTGAACAATAAAAGTGAAATGACGAAAGGCTATTTATACAAAGTTCGGTTATATACAATTATTTAAGATCATTACGTCTCTCCCTAAAGAGCCATAATGACGATCTCGACTCAATTATTACCATCCAAGCCGTAAAGCAATTACTGTAACAGTCCACTTAATACAAACGACTATTTATAATAAATATTACATGCACAGATATTGGTGAACCCAATATTTATGTAAATAATAATTATTTCCTCCTAATTGCAAGAACAGACCGGGTCGCATTTCAGCACTAATGAACTCAAATGTAATAGATATTTTCTGACCTATTATAATACTAAATTGTTAAAATTGTTTGGGCGAAACAAAGGAAGGTTTTCTTGACGAATAATCACATATATTTCTCTGAATTAATAAAGGAATTTGATTTGCTGTAATTCAAATTACATTGAAAATTTAATCTTATCCATTCATACGTACATACTCTTATTATTATTAGCTATATAAAATAGATAAACATGAATATCAATATAAAATATATTTATATGACGTAATAATGTTTTAAATGAGCAGCACATGGCTTGGTAACTACCATGATAGTGATAATCGTAGAATTACGTAATAGATATGCAAGTGAATTACCGGAAACCTATTGAAGGTGAGCTCTGTGATTTATGTGGGGGTTAATCACAGAGTTTGTATTAATGAAAGGATTTTTATCAGATCTATAAGTCTTTGAAAGGGGTCGAGAGGCTTTGTTATGACCGTGGAGCACGCCTGTGATAATTGCCGGTGGCCGGTGCGGCGGAAACAGATAAAATATGTTCACGCACGCCTCGATCGGTGAGCGGAACCGAGTTCTAGAGTTTATGCGTAATCCACTTTAACTGGGCTCGTTAATGGCATTTGCTGTTCTTATGTACAATATGGAGTAAAATAAATTAATATTTGTATTACAACGACCTAAATGTAATGTTTTAGTTTTTAGAAAACTTCACGTTGTTTATTTAAGAATACTCAAAAGGTGCTACTGAATGTTGGTAGACACAAACATTTCCCTAAGAAAATAGAAACCAAAGCTATAAGGAAACACACTCGGAAACAAAAGTATGGAAAATTCGATAAAAGAATCGTTGCTACTTTTGACAGTAACATTAAAAGACAAATAATAATGCAGAAAGGCTCAACCAGAAGCTGCAAGGAGCAGCTGAATTGCTAAAAAGCGCATTCGTGAACAAAGTTGGGTAAGCACTTCTAATCTTGCTTTTGGGTTGCTTGCTTGGCTGTGAGAAAAGTTGCAAACACGTTTAGTGTACTACATATACGAGTAGTATAGGGGTTCTATGACGCAGCCCAACTTCGACTCAAAATGTGATTATGCCAGAACGGAACAGTCTCTTCGCCACCTTTATTCAACTTTTTCTTAACTCCTAATAGTGGTAAAATTGTGAGAGTTCAAAAAAGCAATTTCGCACTTCTACCGACTCACGGTTTATGTTAATGCTGCGCGGTCCCGTCTATGCCTTTGTTTAAATTTGTGCAATACTTGTTTAAAACTGCGCTCGTGGCTTTCACGTGCCTTACACAATAGTAGGGGAAGTTAGTAATCTTTGTTTGGCGTGGATACAGCTGAGACAACTTCTGTATTTTTCAAGGAACGCGAATTCGAATCACGATACTCTAAGTATGTTTGTTTTGATCTGACGTACAAAGTTTTGTGTAACACAACACGAAAAAGCTATTATGATGTGTTGGATGCTTTTCGGAATAACAGTCCAAATTCGAGGTGAAATTTGATGTGTGAAATGAAAATGATTATACAGTGGAGCAACTGTAATGTAACACAGATATAGCCGCCGGCAGCGTTGGGCGGACGACGGCGAGGTTCCGGCTGAGCTTATCACAGCCGATAACGCGCTCTACGTATGTTGCTAACATTATTGTATAGCTGTATGTTTTGACCCAAATATGTAACAACATTTCAATATAAAGCGGATTTAAGGGATTCAAAAGGACACCGCGAACCAGATATACTTGAATGTTTTGCTGAATTTGTTTTGCTATTGGTTTTTTGTTTACGTAAAAGGAAATCATATTGTGAATTATACAAAATATTACTGTATATATTCTAAGAATTTTAGGTTAACACGCAAATACGATATGGACCTGATTATTCACACTGAACACACCAGTTACAATCTCCTCATTAAAGAAAGCCAATCCGTTCCGTGGCAATCGCGTTGAACCGAGATAACTCCGTTTATTTCCGAAATTAGTTCCCAACTACAGCGTTATCGAAACTTGTACACGGCTCGATTGGCCCAATCTGTGTAATATTACACAAGTTCTTGATTAAATTTAATAAAACCAAGACGGTTACCTAATTGCGCGGGGGAAGTTTCATTAACGACTGTTCGATTCGCACAGAGTTCCGCCAGATCCGATCGATTTGTCGCCGTTCCCCGTGAAATTTCCACGAACAAAAGATCCAACAGGAATTTTAATTCTATATCACGGTTTTGCGATTGAATCATTTGAAAATGCGGGGACGAAATTGAGAACGGCAGGCGAGCGGGGAGGCACTTGTGCTTAATGAGATCTATAAATGATGCTACGCGATCTAATCATCGATTCGGTCCGACTTTCTTTATATCCTTTGTTAATTTATACAATTGACATTAAAAGAAGGAATTCGGGGAAAGCAATGGCATATTAAAAATGAGAGTTAAAATAACACGGTCAGTAAATGGGAAGTCGTTAATAGATATGAATTTAATTGAAAATTGAAAGAGTTTACACTAGATCGCTTTACATGAACACTTTGATTTTAATGCAATATTTATGCTATCTGTTGCAATTTAGGATTTAAAGTGTTTGGGTATTATAATTATGAAACGGGGTTTAATTTGCATGGTATTTTGCAATTCAGTGCTCAATACTCATTTTGTATTTTGAAGTGCTCATCAACTTGACCAACTAATGCATATGCTTTGGACAATTCAACGTAATGGTAATTAACATAATACTCGTATATTTTGATGATTTTATGTTATTTAACTGTTAAATAAAATGAATTATATTAATAGAATTTCAAATTATTATGGAAGCTGCCCAAAAGACAGTCATTGCAGTCCATATACCTATATGCCTTATTCTATTTTGCAATCGTTTATTTGAAGTTACATGTAAGTATAGTTATACTATAGGTAGTATAACATCAAATATACTGGATGTATGTTTTAAACTAACAAATACATTTCTAAAATAGATTCCAAAGCAAAAAAAAAGACAAGGCAAATTTATACAAAATGTCCCAAATTTAAACAGAAGTACAAAACTATAATAATACTTCAAAAACATTTACCGTTATCCAATCTAAGCGAAATTCCCAAACTTACAAAACATTTATACACAAGACAAGACAATAAAGCACGCTTTGGTGATTACACAAAGTTGTTATTAAACCTGCTGAGGCACACCTCGTTAACTCTACTCGGAATCTTAACACGAATAGGTTCGGCGGTTACCGCTTATTAAACTTCGTTTCACCTTCAACTTATACCACGGCTTACGAGTACCCATTAACACTTGTAAGTCTTATAACTATTCCGACTTTGTTTTGCATAATTTTGCGGCATTTCAAAAGCTTTTCCGCTTGCTTTCCAAATACTTGTCTGTATCCGGATTTAAATTTTATTGTGTGGTGAAATTTTATTGATAGAAACACAGATTAGCTTCCAATTAGAATAATAAGTAGTAGTAGGTAATTAATGTTGAGCTCAATCTCTCTAATGCAGTATTGAATTTAACTGTAAATTGGTGCCACATTTATTTTAATTAGAAACGCTTTATTTTCATTTTTAGTTATAAAGGCGAAGTAAACCAACGTAAACTATATGGATTGGGTTTTGTTTTAATTAATAATTTATACAAAATCGAAAACAAGAGGCAAGAAGCATTTACACATTTTAAAATATTTACTCAGCGTACAACAAGTGGGAAGCATCTTGCAAATAGAAACAATATGAATTCAGAATTAATGAACTACATTTATCGGATATCGAAACAACGAGAACGGAGTGCCCGCGCCGTGGAAAAAGCTCTCGCGTCTGACGGTAAAAGCGACGCGGAAATAAAACCGTTATTAATTTAATCGAAACCCCTCTTCATTAGTTTCAGTCGTGCGGTTGAGTAGGCAAACAAATAAAATGTTTGATCTCGCCAGTTATGCAATTGGAACGATATTCGAATCTCTACAATCGAACGGGTGCTCCGTCGGTTATCGTTTTGTTGCGAGTTGCTAATACTCTCCATTTATATTTATAGGAATACGTCAGAACCATTCACCGTCCGCGTATTTGAACTTTCCGCTTTACAATATTGATAACGTCAATAGACTCGGATTGCTTTTTATCTGATCCGCAGTAGTTCTAAATCGGGGTTGAATTAGATATATTTTTGTGCCAACAGCAGACAATCGAGTAGCGAGACAAAGCGAACTTTGTAAAGCACTTGAAAAGAGAAAAACTCTGACCAGAGTGCAGGTGTCGAACTTTTTTTCTCATTTCCACTTCATTGAAATAGTACTGAGTAGGTACAAAGTAAAAAATCTACTGTCTTTAATGTTGCTAAGTAGGCAGCTAACGAAAGGTTCGTAAGCGTTAAATTGCGTGAATTTTAATTGCTTCGCGTTATGTTCGATAAAAATTATTCATGTTATCGTATAATCTCGTAATGAAACGCGATGTAATTGATAAAAAATTATACTAATTACACAGAATAATAATTTTTTGTAGAACTACAGCGCGATAATTAATGTTTAATTCCGAAAATAAAAAAACTAGTTATTTATTAACGCCTAAATTAAAATTAAATGGTCGAATAAATGAGAGCGCGCTATGGAAAACTGAAGTCACAAACGAACCGCAAAGAAACTGTGTCTGCAAGTCAGCGAATGCAAACGTAGATAAAATATTTGCCGTGGAAGCGATTCGCAAAACTAATAAGCTGTTCAAGATACGGACGGAGACACGTAGGTAGGTGATGTGCTCGAGTCGAGTGGTCTGCCGCGTTCGTTAGCTACCGCGTGATGGAGAAGCCCCACTCTTCGTCTCTTTTCATTAGGAAGTAATTCAGAGTGCCGGGCACTCTTCCGCTTCATTCCTCCACGTTTGTGCCGAGGAGAGTGCTCGTGGCTTCACTGAATCAGGTAAGGCTTTTGTGACAAGATTAAAGAGAACAGGGTTTCTTGGCGCCCGGATGTATTCTTCGTGTTCTAAATTTAGAGTTAGAGCCTCGGTTGTCTCGCAGCGAATTGCATGTTTACTAAGCGCCCGTAATTATTATAATAGTTCTTATTATCTTATGCATGCACATAAAATTAATATTTTATTACTTCTTACACATCATAACACGTACGATCGAGTGGGATTGGAAGTATATGCCTATTGTAACTCGAAAAAAAATACATGTTGAAACAGTTTAACTATGATCATATAATGTGATTCTGTATGAGGTTATAGTCTCGTTAAATGTTAGATTATATGGATGCAGATGGTGCATTAGATCAAAGAAGCATGCATGCAGATTCGCCTTTATTTAACCAAAAATATTTTTTTTAAATAAAAGTTAATTATTCCTAACCTTCTTCAAAATCTTAACCTTCATTTGATATAATCATAAATTAGTTTTGATTGTATGTTTGGTTTCGTAATGGATAAGTTTAAAAATTTATTTAATCTAAAATTAGTTAGTGGTTTGTGAAATTTTATTTCATTCAACGCTAGAGCGCTTGCGGCTTTAATATTAGATTTAAACATTAATAATTACTTAATTTCCCACTCGATTAATGCTATTTGATATTTAGTCGCTTTAATATTAAATATTGAAATTACAAATGTGGACCTATTCAGTACTGTGTGATTAACGTAATTGAATTCCATAAAATATTCATTAAATAGATTACAATTATTATTTGGTAAATGATCGTGAACTAGAAACAAGTATCAGACTCCGTTATAGCCAATTCAAATATTTACGTTGAATACGTAAATTTGAGGCCCTTTTGATATGAACAAAAGGACAAACTTACAAGTTAAGTACTTGCTCATTACAAGGCCCGGGGGAGACAAAAAACATAAACGGAGCTTCAAGTTGACCCTTGTGCCTAGACGAAGTCTATTAAATAAGGTCGGTTCACTTAAAATGGCCCTTGAGATCGCAAACCCGATTTACTGGACACTCTTAGAATGAGCAATAAAAATAATAATTATCCTAAAGTTTCTGGGCAAATTAAGGTATATTAGTACATCGGTAAATTTTCAGTTTAGTACGATCATCAATAAACAATAAAAAAAAGAGAATAAGAAACGAGTTAAATAATAATAATAATATTAATAACATAATAACATCTGCTGCAACTGATTTCTTAAGGAAAAAAACATATTATGAATCTCAAACTAACCTAGCCGGGTATTAAGAAACCGCGATAAAACGTAGGTAATTAAGTCCACTGAAGCATGGTATCCGTTAATTGACCTAATAATTGGAGCTTGCATACAAATAGCGCAGAGGTATTTACGCAAAAACCATATCAGTCGGATCAATCTGCGTTTATCGCCGGACGAAATCTGTAGCGCGTGTGTAAGGCACGTACCACGCGCACTATCGCACTCGGCGATCGCGTAGCAAACGATATTAGCACCATTCGTCATTGTCGTACCGTTCCCTAATTTGAATAATCGTAGGTGAGAATGCAGAGTGAATTGCCGCAATGTACGGAACTTCAACGAAAGCTATAAGAAGCTATATCTTCTAGTTTGCCGTTAGCTCCTTCTGTTAAACCAACTGATAAACGTTACACGGATCCCCTTCCAAAAATTCACATAACTAAGTAATACAAAGGCGCAAGGAAAAATAAACGCGAAGTGAGAATTTTCTCATTACGCCACAAATCAACTGTTAAAACAAATATTTAAAAAGAGAAAGGAATTCGCAGACTACAAAATGCCCCTCATCCCTGGCTACTGGGAAACGTGAAATCCGATTTAATTTATTTTTATCGTGGGGCTTTATAATTTCATTTTCGCACTTTCCATTTCGAGAGAACGCCGGCGCCGCGGACTGCCGCTCTATCCGAATGAGATCTCTACGAAATCAGGTACAAAAGAACGATAATGAACGCTCACTGCTTGCTACGTAATCTAAATTATTATACGAGTCGAAATTCTTACTTGGCTGCGAAAGAAATCTACTTTATCTCGGGCACCGGGAGATATTTAATAAAATTAAAACGTCTGAGTCTAAGGGCCCCTTTCGATGTTTACCGCGGCTCTGCAACTGTATTTTGATTCTAATTTTCTCCCGTCTGTCGGTGAATGACGCATTAATAGTCTGCAACCATCAGTAAATTTGAACTTTCAAGAGTTTTGATCTTTCACGTGAGTAAACAAAGACAGTTTAAGAGTATGTGCATCGTTATGGTTTCAAGTCCAATAACACACTATTTATCTATGAAACTAAACTAAATCATGCTCGGATAATGTATTTGTGCTACTGAATTGGTTCAATTTTAAAGTTTGATCGAAAATGTCTCTATGATTTAGAAAGTAGGATATCACGCCAAGTGTCAGTTTGGATCATGTCAGGTAGGTTGAAAGAATGCAGCGGTGCGGGCAAAGTTTTCAATGTTTCATAAAATATAAGATTCTCACGGGCGGAGGCCTCACCGTCTCCGCGGCGCCATTCATCGATTCCCCCTTCTTGCAGCAACTCTATTTTTCGACTTCCTTTCCCCTGCCGGTCGGGCGACCGACTTATATTAACTTCATAACTTGTTAAATACAACTTTTAGAAATATGAGATAAGTAAGAAAAGTGTACTGGAGTGCTTTGTAAGAGAGACGGTATCTTATAACATTTCCGGGATCGGCTGTCAGTTTTAGAGATAGCTAAGGACTATTACTTTGAAATGCCATTTTACCTTTATCTCCTTTAAAATACTACTACATTATAAAGAAATATGGAGAAATATATATATTATCACAAGAATGATTTGAGATTAAATTTGACAGAAGTTTAGTAAAACATTTCAAATTAAAGGCCGTCTCTTGAAATAACCATTTTGGTAATCACGAATTGTCACACCAGTGAACTGAGCTGTAATTAGGCAAATGCAGCATGTAACGCGAGAGGCAGACATAGTCGGCGGGAGCGTGGCCCGAGACGAGCCCGCTCGCCCCACCGCCGTATTGTTCCCCGTAATGATTATATAACCGCACTTTTACTACACAATTAAAATTTAACCGTTCCTTAAATTGTAGGGAGATTGTGCGGTACTCTATTTCATCTCAACGAACCGTAACGAACTCTCAGACGATATTCCCTAAATCGAAAAGTAAATGAAGACGCGAATAATTATAAAGTAAATTTCATGCCTAGACGTTCAAATACGAGTACTCGTGATGCCTAGGTAAAACATCAAGCCATTAGCAAATGAAACTTGATGTGGGATACCGAATAGAGTGAATTATTGTCGTGGCAGCTGGATATGAAATAATAATATTTTCTAAGGAAAGTGGAGAACACAACGGACAATTTCACGATTGAGCTAGCAGTTGTAAGACACCTTACTAGCACCAGCAAAGGCCAACGCTGTGCATGTCTGAGTTAAATAAGATTTAATATTCCTGTCAAACAGGAAGTTTCTTGAAGGAGCGTGCACTGGGAAAGTTTTCTCGTGAATCTCGCGATTGTGGAGGGTCTCCGGTAAAAACTGAAATGAACTTGTCGCTTAAACTAATTTCATTCCCAACTTTGTGTTAGAATAGTTATTTCGTGTTGTTTCAGTTTTTTTTTCTGTACGGAGTTGCTCACAGTTTAAAAATCAATTTCTTAGAACTTGAAGTGAGAGCAAGTTGCGAGGTGTTTACTTCGCCCGGGCGATCGACGGTAGCCGGGAAATGTGAATAAAAACTTAAACAGGGAGTTTTCATTCTGAAATTAAACAACTTAGAAACCATATTTGCCCGCAAGTTTTAACAAAAAGTCAAGTTTCGACGGTTTTACGAAAAAATTATTAAAGTTGTCACAATAATAATAGTAATATTTCATTTCCTTTGAATTGGACAAAAACGCTTCCTCTTAGGAAAGTCTATTCTTACGTCGTCTTTGTTAGTAATTGATATTTACGAGTCTATTTAAAGGGAAATATCTGAAGTGCGACTAATGGAATCGAGTTCTTTCGAGTGTAATTGAAATAAATTG
>DWQK01002741.1:0-12593 GCA_018231225.1 Noctuana stator | reverse complement strand
GTCGTCGTCGTCGTCGTCGTCGTCGTCGTCGTCGTCGTCGTCGTCGTCGTCGTCGTCGTCGTCGTCGTCGTCGTCGTATGTAACTTAATTCAGTTTTAGTGGGACAGCTTCTACTCTTTCTGCTCTGGTCCTTTTATGTAACATTACACAAAATGCAGCAATAATGGTGTAAATGAAACTGCAATATGGCTGCTACTCGTGTGTCCCAACTAGAATTCCGGTTTAATAACACAGAAATTGTGACGACAACATACCGGTAACATTTCCCAATATCCTTAAACGCATCCTCAATTTATAATCTTGCAACATCGAAGTCTCCGTTGTATGTTGAGTAACAGAAAAGTATCATCTAGTCCAGTGTTTCGTATGCGGTAAACGTCGATTCTCTTGGGTCGGCGTAACAAAAAATTGTTTGAAATGTTTCTACCTGCAGGTCAACAAATTGTTGTCTATTTATTACGAATACTAAATAAAAATGCTTTGTGCTTACGATCCACCATTTGATGGGTCCTGGGTTCGATTCTCAACACGGTGGAAGTGAATTTAGATGTCTGTTCCCGGTTTAGGTCATTGTTTAATTGTCTTTATGTGTTATTGATACACCTACGACTATTGTAATTGGGATATTGATGAAAAAACTTATTTATTTATATTACGTATAAATCAACACGGATGCAATGGAAACAAGGCAAAAACATAATTATTATTCCACTATAGGTACTACCTCTAAACTGCTTACGATGTTGCTCAAAACAACTTTCAAGCTTTTCAAGGAAACGCAACCTTTTCGTACTTTTATTTAAAGTTTAAATGCGGATACCTACAATCTACATGTAAATTTTTCGCATTGAAAACGTTTTGTACAACATGCAGTCACATTTTATATATAACCAGCTGTGCCTTGCGGTTTCACCCGCGTTAAGAATTGTAATAATCAATCTATCATACACAAATATAATTTTTCAAATCCGACATGTAGTTCCAGAGATTAGCGCGTTCAAACTAACAAACAAACTCAGAGAAAATTCCAAAGTCAAAATATTGCATATTAGTATATATAATATTTTAATGACTTATGATATGACTATAGTGATAATAATTACAATTAAACATCTCTAATAATTTAGTATTTTGACTTTGAAATTGTCTTTAGAAATCGCTGATGTAATCTGTAACTGTTTTAGTTTTATCTTTAGAGCCTTTCATAGTAGGTATATTAGGTATCACAGTAGTTTACACTGTGACTTTATATGTGAAAGATGGGGGAGTGTTTTTAATTTTACCCTAAATTAGATGAAACCAATGTTTTGGGCAAGGAATAGGTTACCACATGAAAATTTTAATAAATTTGAGCAACGAAACAACTAATAACAAATTGCCAGCGAACGCATGTTGACTAATTCTAATTACCGTATCTATCTCGCTGCGGTCGGCAATTTTACAGACCTTAATTACCACTATTATATACTATTACGTTGTAATTTAGTGGAGGTCGAAATGCGTATAGGAATTCGCGAAGATTTTGTGTTGAGAGGGGACGAAAGAGTCAAGCCGCTGAGGGTCAGAATTACATGCAGACAGTCAAGCACTTTCGCTATCAGTTTCCTCGAGGAAAATGTACGCAGCACACGCCTTTAAAGTTGAGAGTTTTAACTATCGATAAAATTACGAGATTAGTTTCGATAATTCAATTGTTGATAATTTGATTTACGTTAGAATTTCATGTATATGTTTCTTTTGCTGCTAGTACTGTGATAATGGAGTAATATTGGAAGACTAATAAATGAAAAATTAAGTTGTTAATAGCAGTGTTTTCTACTGTGATTTAATTAATAATATTGGAAATATGGTGACAAATGCACAGTGGCTGCTTGTTATTGGAATAACGGCGCTTCAGTTAACAGGTGAGATTAATGTTATTCTACTTATAATAAAAACTAAGCAGCTTTTGTATAGTAATTGTTGTCGTATTTTTTAATATCTTCATTGAAATTCTGGACGGTTAATACACAATTTTGGTAAATAAGTTTTATGAAAATAAAATTACTAAGAATACCTATGTTCGGAAATGCAGATAAAAACGTAATGGGAATGGTACCTACATATTATTATGGTAGACCTTGTTTTACGATATTATTATTTGGTTAAATAACTTCTATTTAACTATTATTTCTTTATAGAATTGCAATTATAAAATTAATATATAGTTTAAGTTTTAGTTCTATATTAAAAATATCTGACTTACACTGTTCATAAGTACACTAAAAATACTTTTGCCCCTCAGTTAAGAAAGTTTACTTTTATTTACGGTTGAAATTCTAAATTGTGTCATAAAATAAAAATACAAGCTATCAACACGTAAGGATCTAGATTTAAAAAATCTATCATATTACTCGCTTAGTTTACAAACCACAAAAACTAGGTTCCGGTTATGCAATACGGAAGCTCACTGACATTCTCAGTATTATACACAGTACTTTATCGACTAAGGCTATCATTGCACTAAGCAGGTTTTATGGCGCTGAACACGACGGTTGATGAGATACTAACTTTCTTTAATCCTAAATAAGTCGCAATGGAGTGATAAGGCCTGCTGGAGTATGCTCCAGGTCTTACCCACATGTGGGGAGTGTACAGCAGTGGGCCATTAGAACGATTGCAGGATCTCTGTTATCCATAGATATCGACGTTCAACCTCATATAGGAAAGAAGGTTTTGACTTCGTCAGTGGATACGTAATCGTTTGTAAACTAACAAACTACATAATATGTAAAATATTAGTGAATTATTTTTAGTTACTTATATTTATGCTAACTACGAGAGTACATTAAATATAAATTGACCGCCTAATACACTCCGGGCCTAAAAAGAGTCGTCAGCAGTACGCGATGCAGCGTGTGCCGTTTCCAAAAGTGAAGGTCACCATCAGCTGATCGTAGGGCGGACTGTCTGTAATTAATTGTCTTGACTGTCTGTAAGTAATTTATTTCCTATTTTAACTTAACGAGTCCTACATTTTTAAAAATAACATTTTAGTTGGCGGCTGTATACTTATAATTAAATCAAACATAAATGCAGTACAAAAAGTGTCATGCCACTATAAAAAGTTAACTTAATAAGAATCTTCTAGAATCTGTCGAAGTCATGAACCAGTTATTATATGAACACGCGGTGCAGCGTGTCCACAATGCGCTACTTCCGAATGTAGTTGCTAATGTAGCCATCATTTTAAAAAGAAAATGGATCGTTCTAGTTACATACATATTATACGTCACATCTGTATAATATATGATAGATGAATTACATAACTATACCAAGCTGCAATTGTACCTACTACAAATTCAATAGAATGGAGCGAGCCTACATGAGAAAAAACTGTTACTCATAAGAAGTAGGTAAACTGCATTTAGAGAGTTATAGGTCATTTCATTTGTTATAGACTTAAAGTCAAAGTTAAAGTCAAAAGTTTTTATTCATCATTTATTGGTTTAAAATAATTTTACCAACATTTTGTTTAATTAAACGTATAATTCTCTATGCAAAAATTTTTTTACAAAATTAAAATTCGTATTATATGAAATGAGTATATCCGGAATAAGGATGACAAGATGGTGACTCTAAGGTTACGTTAAAAGTGAGTCGACTTACATTCAAGATTGCATAACGGCTCGTTCTGTGCTCTCACAACGCTTACTTCACTGTATGTAACAAATATGAAAACAACGCATAGATTTAAATGCAAATTAAATTGTTTTTATACAAATGGGCCGTTTTAGGGCAGGTACATGTGAAGAACTTGTTTTGTTTTGAAATATGAGTTGACCAAATTTTGTTCAATTATAGGTCATTTAATTTGTTATAGACATCAAAAATAGTATATTTTGTATACTATAGAAACCCCTTTATTCCTATTCATAGTACACAGGCCGTGTAGAAATATTTGTAATTTCAAAGTTTTTAGTTTCGTAAGAATAAATTTTATTAAATTACAAAATGTTAAGTAGGTACACTAAACCGATGGCATTACCTGTATATATAATAAATAGTAATCGTTTTAAACTTCATCGATCCATATTAGAACCGTGTGGTCGAGGCGATCTAGTGGTTTTACCTTCCATAGCCTACATACTATAGGTTCTAGGAATTTCCGTAGACCTTAGCACAGAGGTCTCCATCTCTTTAATTTACAACATTCTTAAAAAAGCTTCCGGGCAAAAATGTTAGTGGCAAGATTTAAATACCAATCTACTAAAATGAGGTGAAGATCAACGTTCTTAACCACTTGATTATCACTACCTACAGGCTAATGATAGTAACAAATTTCTTTAATCGCAATTTGATTACGATCATCCGTTACCGGGACCGGGTCCTATCATTAGGGCTTGACATTGTCGGTTGGAAAATGGCAAACGAAACAACTATTAGAAGCAATATTGTTCAATCAAAATTTAAACAACAAATTTAATATGAAATACATATAAACCACAAATCACAAGCCATAAAATTCAAGTCGCTATGTTTCGTAATATTGCTAATAAACTTATCTTATATGTTAAAACTTTGAACCGAAACCAGCCTTGGGCTTTGATTTTTTTACAAAATATTTCCCTCTAAGGTTAACTTAAGAAATTCGAGTTGTGAGGTAATCGACCTTCATGATCCAAGATACGCACCCATGTTATTGGGTAATACATAATAAATTATAATAATTTCAATGAGTGGGGAATTCCTTGTTGTTCGTGTTCAAATAATTGTTCTCTCTGGACGAAGTTATAAGTTTGTCGTATGAAATTAAGTTCGCCTTTTATAGCATTTTGTTAAGGTTTTTACAAATAAAGGTTAAAAATATATAAGGATTATGTATTTTGATTACATAAATAAAGTGACTAATTCTATCTCAGTATCAGTATTAGAAGTACTTTCGCTACCTATGAAGCGAACATACGTAAGAATATACCCACATTGTTATTTGCGGTGACAAAAAGCTTTGTTCAAGTCTTTCATCTTTCCCATAACATTTTTGTCATGTGGCAATTTATTGGCAGCGCTGATTTAGGTAACCGTCTAGGTACCTAAGTAATTAAATATACCTATATTGTTGTCTATACATAGACTTTGTGGACGCTAACAAAAGTGAGTGCAAATAACAAAAATAGACAGAAGTACCTAAAAAACAAAATTACCTATATTGAAATTTTCATTAAAAACAAAACGTGTAGATAATGTTAATTTAAAAAATTATTTAAATCTTGAACATGTACAAATTGTACAATGAAAATTTTTATACAAATATGCAATGTACTCGTATCTCATTAAACATTACGCTTGCATAGCTTATGTTAACACTGAATTATAATTATAAACATGTTTCCAGTTACGTTAGCTTAATGTAAAAACCGTCAGAAATTTTAGAGTTTCATTGCATTTATGTAGGTTTAGTAAGTTATACTGTAAGTATCTTACTTTAGGTTTGTACTTCACCGAAAAATATCATTATTTTGCTTCAAAGTGAAAGTATTTAGGTGTTAAACTTGTTACCTTGCGACCTGTCACATAATCTCCCATTTACACAACCAGTGAAATATACCACTTTATGTGCTGGGAAAAATAGTCAGCGAGAGATCTTTTTATATTGGCTTTATCCCCGCATCTATTTATGAGAATTAATAATTGGTGTTATGTAAAGGTGAACGACTCTATATTGTATTCTAGTTCAGCTTGATGAAGAACGTTATCGTCACAATTAAATTGGTACTTTCTAATAGTTTTAGAATATTACAAGAAATGTAACATAGCATATTTTCATTATAATGTATATAAAAGAGCGAGAAAGTCAGTTGTTGTAAAATGGTAAATGCAGCCCATTAACACCCATGTCCATCCTTAAATAGGAAGTCTTATTTTGAGGTCATACGTGGAGTCCTTGCTACTTCCACGTTGCTACACGAAGACTTTCAAACTAAGATAGTATACATTCGGGTTATTATAATATATGAGGGTATAAAAGGTGTTTTTTTCCTGGATGAACGAAATGTATGTACTATGTAAAACCTTGGTTATTTCTAGGTTATAAATTTGATTCTATATATAGATTTATTTCTACCGGTCGTTTAATAATTTTATTTTTGCTGTAAGAAATGTAAGGAAGCGAGTAAATTTTAAATTACTAGGCGAGCCTCCCAGTTTCAAAACCAAATACACAGGAGTAGGTCACTTTGTTACTTAGACTATATACGGATATATATACGGATTAAGTGTAACTGATTACCTATTTAGGTATAATGTTTCATACCATTTTCAGTAACCAGATCGCAGCAGCAAAACTCTAAACCTAACAAAGACAAACCTCAGTCAGTGCGAGATCTGTTCAACACGACCTCATGCATCCCGCCGCCTTTCCGATGTCCGCATCCAAATATGCAGTTCTATCTTTATACACGGCAAGTATGCATAATTTTTTTTACATACATGTAAATTTATTTATTAATCGTGCTATATTGGATATTTGAGTCGTGAATTTTTAAATATTCTTATTTAAATTCTTTGAATTATTCATTTATGCCAATTGTGTGTCGTTATGTCCATGTCTCCATGGGTGGCAGTGACCATTTGACATAATAATATTATGGTCTGACTATTCATTAACGATAGAAAAATACTATATCGTATCGTCGTGACTTATGTTTATGAACACCTAACTAAGATTTATTACTCTAGGTGCTTCTCGTATATAATAATATCTCTATATTTTTCTTATGAGTGAATGTCTGATTACAGGAATACGCAAGAAAAGGGGGAACTCATAAACACGCTTGATAACGATTCATTGACGCTTTCAAGATTTAACCGGAAACATCCCACTAAAATTGTGGTGCACGGGTTTGGGGGTGGGCGAAACCTGTCTCCAAGTACCGACATGCGGAAGGCATACTTCGCAAGAGGAAACTACAACATCATAATTGTAGACTATGGAAGCCTAGTAAAGGAACCTTGTCTCAGTCAGGTTATTTGAATTTTTATTTCTCATACGATTTATGTCATGGCCCCTAATGATAACACCCACCACTCCCGAATTGTATCCACTTGGGTTAAGTCTAGTGCAACAACCAAAACAATTTTGCTACATAAATAAATAAAAAACTTCTTTGTACACCTGGAACAGAAGTAACTATTTCCAGTATTTATTTCGATCATATAAAGTATTTTCATATTTCAAATAAGAGAAGCACCTATCATGTGCTCAATACACCACGTCGGTGACTGTCACAACCTTGTGTTGTTAACAATTAAGTATTTTTGCTTGCAGTCTTTAACTACTAACTATTGCAACATCGTAAATACGTTAACGTGTTTTGAACAGTGTGTTGTGTTGTGTTCCGCTAATTGTGTCATGCAATTAACATTTATAAGTAGTTTACCGTTATTTTAGTAAATGTGATTTTATGCAATATGCAGTTACAACACTATAAATTGTAATCAGACCATTAAATACCTTTGACCAGTATGGATGGATATCTAGGGCCCAACCCCATATCATTGTCTGCCGGCAAGGTCTCTGAAGGAACATCGCTGCGTTAAGTACGTCTTAGACGTACCTACCTACCTGAAACGAATGAAAATTTGCATAAAACTTTAAAAGGAAGGCCACGATTTCAGATTGTACCGATGGTACTTTACTTCAGTATAATCGCTATCATAATACTTAATAACTAACCCATTTTATACTACCTTTCTCCTCCTGTAATATCGTACCTGTTTTTCACTATGTCAATATTCTAGTTAGAATGGGCTCCTCGGTTCGCGAGTATGTGCATCACGCAATTAGTCGAGTACCTGCAGTACCATCCAGTGAAGTCGATACCACCAGAACAGATCCACACCATTGGTTACAGTGTTGGTGCCCATATACTGGGACTAGTAGCTAATCATCTGGAGCAGGGCAAACTTGGAAGAATTACAGGTAAATACGATTTTCCCAGAACAAGTTATTTAAAGGATATATTGACTTAGGTAAATAATATGTATTTACCAAGTATTTCAAATCAGACTTATAAAACAGGAATGTCAATAAAAAAGATTATAGTTACTTAGTCCAAGGTTATTTAAAAGAAAGAAAGAATAAACTATGTACCTAGTTACCTAACTTTTGCTACCCATGTATTAATTTTATAAACATATTTGTTGCAGGTCTAGATCCTACAATTTTCTTCTACATGGGAAACAATCGTTCTCGGGATCTTGATCACACGGATGCCCTGTTCGTAGACATTTTACACACAGGTGCCGGAATCCTTGGACAGTGGGGCCCTAATGGCCACGCTGATTTTTATGTCAACGGTGGCTCGAGCCAACCCGGATGCGCTCATGATACTATTTTTCGTAAGTTTTTATAGTCTATATCTATTTAGAGCTTTGACTAAAAAAGTTACGGTTAATATTCTGCCAAACACCCATGTCATTTTAAGAACCCCTATGACATGGGTGTAGGAACTCGGAACTAAAATTGACATTGTAATATAAGCTCAGTGTTTTAGTTCCCAATACCTTCACTACAGAGCGCCATCGCGTGTCCAGCGCTTCACAGCTATGGGCCAATTTGGCGATCATCAGATCGCCTTAAAACCAATTATGTCTACAGCTACTCCAGAGTACTAATAATAAGGGACTAATATTGATAGTGTTAGTGAAGCCTACATTTATACTTAAAAAAACGCCCTCTATTGTCATATTGTAAAACAAGAATGTGTTTAACCGTCACAATAAGTTACATAAGCTAGCTACTAGAGTGCGCTATAAGATCTGTGAATTATCGGAAAAGTATAACAGATGGCGCTAGACTACTTTTTCTATGTTAATTGTTTCATTTCAGAAACTCTGTCTTGCGACCACACCAAAGTAACGCCTTACTTTATAGAATCAATTAATAGCCGAGTCGGCTTCTGGGCTGGCCCCTGTCCTAATCTGTTTTCTTATCTCATCGGCTGGTGCGAACCGAAAGACACCGAGTATGTCCTCATGGGAGAACATGTTTCGCATAAGTAAGTACTTTGATAGATTCTTTTTTGGACATTTAATTTTAGGCTGCAGGACAACCCCCTGTCTCCTCTTAAATATGAGAAGGATTTAAGCCGTAGTCAACCACACATGCCAAGTAAATTCACATGTCTTTTGATAACCTTTATGAAGAAATCGCAGGGGGACAGATTTTATTTCACGGAATAACTAACGGAATAAAAATAATTTAAAATTTCAGAATTTCAAAACCAAATTAAACTCTTTTTTTTATTTAAACTTCATAATAACAAAAAATAAATGTGTAGTAGTGGGTAACATAATTATGTCTACCTTACCTTACATAATTTTAGGGCCCGAGGGGTATACTACGTTACGACCAACGCAAAACCACCTTATGCCAGAGGATTTCCCGGAAAAACCAGACGCCTCAGATCAGTGTCTCCATACAGCTGATTGTTACAGAACCATTAGGTTTAAAATTATTGAAAATATTTGTTAATAATGCGGTTGCTATTAGTACTACATGGGAAACTTGACAAACAACGATTACTTTTAGTAAGCATAATGCTGTAGTAAAATGTTAAAAAGGTGCAATTACGCTCAAATTATTAACATGATGAGTCTACGATGTTTTAATAATAAAATAAACTACTTAAACTGACATTATTCTGTCAAAATATAATAAAAGAAAACCTTACAGCCGATTATAGAAGCTCCCCTTTTTTAAGTTGGTAATAAAACACACAACTCGAAAATTCTGAAATTCGGTATAGGTACTTAATACACGCGCACGATATGATAAGGGAACATAAGATTAATATTATTTTGTACCTACTATGTTATGCATCTTCCCGGGAATGTACTCTGTAACTTGCCAAATAGATAGAGAGAAATACACCTGCTTTTATTTGACTTATTAAATGTAAGTATGTAGAATTGCCATAATTAATTAAGACGTTCCAGAGCATATTGCTTACAACATTACTAGTTCATGTAAAAAGACATTGTAGCTTTACCAAAAGATACAATTTGGATTAAAATTTGCCTAATTGGCGTTTTTTTTCAGCTTATATATTTTTACTTTATTTATTAGAACAAAATGTAGCTTTATTAAAACTAAAAACATAACATTGATTTATTCTATAACGTAAAACTGCAATTTTTGCAAATTATCCTTTTTAGTTTTATAAAGTTTAATTTATTTTTTAATCTCTAATTGCAATTTCTCAGTGATATTAATTTATATATTTTAATTATGTATTACACTAAAATCGTATTTGCATACAAATACGATTAATACTATGTAGTTACCGAACAAGAAACTCGTTAGGAATAAGTATTATTTAATTGTCTTTTTAGTATTTATGGTTTTTGTATAGATTATATTTTACCATTTGAGGTGTAATTTTTCTTAGGAATATAAATTAAATTATTAAAAAGTTACAAATGCATTTTTATTTCAGCCTTTAAACATTTTTTTTATTTTCTTATAGTTTTTTTATTACATTATTTATTTTTATTTATCTGTAGTTTAGTTTAATAAGGTTCACGAGCACCGATTACCTATTCATTAATTTATATTTTGATATAAAATTATTACCTACAAATAGAATAAAGCGTAGTGTAGTGTCAGGACAAAAGAAATAAAAGCACAATTATTTTTAAACATATATTAGGGAAGATAATGTTACCATTTAATTATCATAGTATATAAGGATTAACATTATTTAATAAGGGTTTAAAGGTATACAATACAACACGTTAGTTATGAACAACACCAACAGGATAACTAGAGGTAAGTAGATAGATAGTATTGCTAAATACTTACCTAAATATTAGTTTTGTGCCTACAACATTGAGACAACTTTTTAGTAAAATGAATTTCTTCTTTATAATAAATTTAATACAATAATTTAGATAAGTATGTAGATAGGTATTAATTATTATTAATCTGAAATCTGCAATCCTTTGAATATTTTATAAACGTAACGTGATTTTAGGCACCCGTTAGAGGTATAAAGATTTATCCTCGACTATTAGGATTTCAAAAATTAATTTATGAAGAATACATATTTATAATAATAATTCATTCATTGTTAAATTTAATTATGTTTATTTTAAGGTAACATAATGGTAAATCTTGTACAACTTGATGAAGCTATAACATAATATTATTTAACATGACGACCTAAGTATTTAAGGTAACAATATTGTTTTATCTAGAGTATCGTTTAATTTTGAGATCATTTTATAGATATATAAAGTACACTGAGTCTATAATTTTTAATATAAGATTAAAAAGGTATTGTACTAGATGTTCCAATTCTAAATTAAACCACTCCCATTTCCTATTTAAAAATTAAATATAAAAGTTATAAGACGCCACTTTAAATTCTAAGGTACATACGCAAACGTAATACTGTTACGTATATACTCTTTACTTTATACCTATTTTTGGTGTAAAATATGTTACTATCTAGGTACAATGAGAATAAACATTAAACAACAATATAGGTTATGGGTTAAATTATTGACATACCAAACAATATTATGCCTTTTTATGATACTTTTAAAAACATTAATTTGAATGTTTTGAAGGACTCATAGCATTTATACGAAATATGTTTTGTTTTAAAATATGATGCTGCAAACATGACACCACCACAAATTTCCCCCTCATTTGTTGCTTAAATATAATTTATATACTCGTGACGTATATTTTCATGTTCAATTATAATTATATTAATTTATAAATGTACCTACATATTGATTACTTTTCTCTTTGAGAAAATTGTCTACATTTCACCAAAGTTTGAATACTAATACTAATACATACGTTGAATGAAAATGTAATAAAGTGCTTATATATAAAACGTTAACAGGAAAGTTCTCAAATTAAAATAATGTCAATAAATATACTAAAAAGAGCTACTTACTCAATAATGAAAAAATACAGTTACAAAAATAAACCACAGTATCACTAACATCATATTTGAATTATAAAAGAATACACACAATTTTTTCCCTATAGAATATAAGTTAATGTGTATATACGATGTTGTAAACATTGTGTTAATCACACATATCTATACTAAGACAATATATGATTATTAATATTATCACCGTTTATTAATGCTAAGCACAATATATTTGTGGTAGATACAAAAAAGTAATTATCCGATTAACTCACTAATTAATGATAGGCCTTTCTGAAACTAAACTTTTAACAACATTACAATTTTCCTACGATCATGTCAGCGTAGATTTATGAGTCTTGCAAATTAGAAAATATTAATAAATAAGTATTATAATTATTACCTGTATACAGATATATATTTGACATATACTTTGATATATCAAATTTTGAAGATAATAAGGAAAATTTAATTTCGAAATTTAATAAATATATACGTAAGTATAAATATCTAAAAAATTACAATGCAACTGTATTATTTATTATCTAATTATGGATTCTTATGATTATGAACATATAATTTTTTATTACTAATTTAACTTAAGAAATACAATAAAAATATATTTTAGTTAAAATATAATATGTATATAGATAGATATTAAAA
>DWQK01002740.1:0-12593 GCA_018231225.1 Noctuana stator | reverse complement strand
TATAAATTGAGATGTAAGCTATCCTATCTTTCAAGTTGGATCAACCTGCACACGGTGTGCAAATTTGGTTAAAATCGATTAAGTAGTTTAGGAGTCCATCGCGGACAAACACTGTGACACGTAATTTATATATATTAAGATTATTCTTCTTTTAGTTGAGTGCGATTGACTTACCTATATTGATGTATTATTACATAATCCTGTATTAAGGCTAGGTGGGTGATACTGTATGGATACTAAACGACAAAGCACTGTTTTTGTTTGAGAGTCTTACGTATTGGTGATTAAAAGGCTCGATTCACAAGTTAAAACGGTGAAAAAAATATGGTGGTATACGAAAATAACATATGATTCAATTCACACAAAATGTATTATGAAATTCCTATCAAAGTACCACCAAAGCTCCACCAAAGTACCACCAAAGTACTACCTATTCTAGCGACCGTGCACCTCAGTTATACCGAGCGTAGTATTAACTAAGCTTATTAACTCCCTCATTAACCGTGATTAATGACCTGCTTCCAGAATGCAATATTTTTGGGCAAACGGATTTATTTTTCAGATATTTATTTCAGCTTGTTCTCATACACAAACTGAATAACGGCTGAATTAAAATAATTTTCCTGGAAAACTCTGAAAACACATAAAATGGTTTTAATTCAGTTTTTGAACAGCGAATGTAAGCGTAAAACTTTAAATAAATACATGCATCCAAACAAAAAGAGTAAAGGAAAAGGACATAAAAGGAAAGTAAGATAACATAATCAAAATCCAAACGTTATTTTAAATATGATAAACAAATTGGATTGAAAGTAAGTAAAGAATGTGAGTATTCTGGCAAGAACGGATGAGCGAATGATATTCGGAAATATGATCAAATTTGTGAAGGCTAAGTGTACATCGAATGAAAAGATTTTTTAGACACTCACACTCGTATTTGTTTGATAAGAGCGATTTAAGTTTTGAATCTTCATAATATACGAGTAGGTACGCTGTTAGTAATAGCCGTTTTGCAATTAAGTTTCAATCGACTCGATATACCCGTGCCTGAAATTTGTGAGTGCTGTTAAAATCGGACGCTAGGGGCCGTTGCTCGTAATTCCATACAAAAGGCATTTAACGTGTTAATGTAAACGAGAACGTTAACTCGCGTAAAAAACTCGCACTATAGAAACTGTTGACATTTTTTTTAATATAGTTGCCCCATTTTTATTATCAACTGTCGAATAAAGTTAGCCAGCAAGTTACGAGTACATACTAGATCTATAGCTAGCAGAATAAACACAATATTATTGAAAAGAATAAAATGATATTTATTGTAATAAAATAATAATAATATGTTTAATAATATGGTAGTAATAATGACAAAATAATAATAATTGACAATGTTTTATTGAAATTTTAAGCTTTGCATGCCTTAACAGGTGGAACATGACGGACGGATAATCTTTGAAGATATTTTAAATAAATTTTTGTACCTTAAATGATGATTTTTATTGTTGTTGTACCTTAGATGATGATTCTTATTTTTTCAGTAGCTAACCTTTCAACCACTCTATTTGAAATCAGTTTTATTTATACATTTAAACAGCTTTTAGCGGTGAAGGTAAATAATTTACTACATAACATCATTAAAATATGCCTGTTACTTATACTGTAACACGATAATCGGTGTAGCAATTAATATAATTTATGTACGAATTTTAGTTAGTGATCGTTCTAATACAACAACAATCCCTTGAGGATTTTCGCAAATCCCCTAAATTACAATCTGAAGGTTACTTTCAAACAAGTTCAGGTTTTGGTTTAATTATTCTGTTATATGAATTCCCAGAAATCTAAATATTATTTATCTACAAACTTTATCTAATAAAATAAGTCTAGACTAGAAATGATAAACACGCGTGAGTTTTACTTTAAGGTACAAATTGAAGGGAATAAGCGTAATCAAGGAGTGACTTAATTTATTTAATTTCAGTTTGACTTTTATTTACAATGTGGTGCCATAATTACTGGCATATTAAACATTGCGATGCAGTGACAGACTAATACGACTCATTTACCTACGAGACGTTTGTATCAGCAGACTTTGTCACCTTGAACTTACTCCTGTCAGCTTTTCCGATTAGGATGGAGGTGGAACATACTCCACCAAGTTGTTCCAAGATTGGTGGATTGTTTTAAACAGGCCGTAATTCCCTTAGAAACTCATTGCCTATTATTTAATGACAGGGATAAAAAGCTTTACTTGCCGCCTGAAAGTACAAATACATGTATTTGTGTATATTAGCACAAAACATCACAATAAAACAATTACGAATAATGTTACTTTCGAACAAAATTGTAAGGTAGGTAATTTTGTTTTCCAGGTTAATTTTCCAGATGAGTGCTTACAAAACAGCGCTGTGCGAGTTTTGCTTCGATATAATTTTATTTTAGTGAAAAAAAATTTATGACATCTTTATGCCAACGAATTTTTTAAATAATATAACGTTGATGTTGTTTGATTTCATGCGTATTTTCTGTTTTTTTTTTTTTTTTATATATAAGAAAATTTCATTTTAGTCGCAGAAAAGAACTCTTTATTAAATATGGATACCTACGTGTATACTTATTTTATTACCTCTTGACTGTAGTACTATTAGGCAGTTATTACATGTCCTCCTCGTAATATATTTTTAAAATAATTATGTAGTTGATCAAGCTACGAAGCTTAAAAACATTGTGACTTGCATAGGTGACTTGTCTTAATCAAGCTGTTTGGATATGTGGCCCTATATTTAAATAATAATAATATAGATATTAGTAAGTCTTTAGAAACTTAGGATATTCTAACGATTGATCAAGTTATAATTGAAAGTTATTGTTAGCTCAGGCGTACCCTAGCCTTCTGAACAGCGCAGCCGAGACTAACAAATTCAATTAAACCGAAACTAGCAGCACTTTGTTGTGAGGTGAAAATGGTTAAAAGCAATTTTTTTTTATTAACTTTAAAAAGAAATTAATTCAAAACAATTATTAATTTTCTTTATAAATCGGGGGCTACAATTTTTTTAAGTCAGTGTCAGCACTTAATGAAAGTAGGTACCTACCACTACAAAAAATTATTGTTAGTCGATCAGTTGTGAATGGTACAATTAGGTCCTGATAGTTTTGAAGTGTTAATGACTACAACATACCTACTACAAATTGATTGCAAGTAAAATAATAATAATATTTTATAGTGGAAGTTTCTTCCCTAAAGACTATATTGTGTTTATTGTTTAAACTAGTTTGTAACCTTCTTATATTATGTAGGGCGAAGATGCCAAACACTGTGAAAACATTTTACTTATTTTAGAAACAAAAGCAGACCGGATTTGCCGGCTGCGGGCTTTTCCCGGGTTTTGCCGGATCTACAGCGGTAACTAACGGCATGACTTGAAATGTGTACTTATTACTATTAGAGAGGCCTACCACGGTTCAACGACTTGTTTTCTATACCACAGTTACGGTCCTATTCAAACTGTTTTTTTACTTTGAATCCATGTTGCTTTTTACGTTAAATAATTCTCAGGTTCCTTTCACGTTTCTGACTTCAGGTCGTCACAGCAGTGGACAAGTTAAGAGAGAAAGAAATAGATTACATACCTACCTATTATAGCTCCTGCGATTTTGACCTCTTTGGGAACGAATTTAATTATTAAACCTACATTATCACCTAGTTATAAATTCAGAATATAACGTAAATAATAGGTCTTATTCCGGCAGGAAAGCCTCTTCTACTTATAATTAGTGCTTAAATTAAAAAGTGCCATAAAATAATATAATTATGTATGCAGATATATCTATATTATATATTTCAGTTATGTAAAGTAACACTGAAGTTAAATTGTCTTTTTTTGTTTGTTTGTTAGTAAAATTGCGATGGAAGCAAATAAGTAGATTATTATTACCACAAAAACATACGAATTCGAATACTTTCCTCATTCATATAAAAGAAACAAATTGAATATCAAAATGTTGGCGGTCGAGTCGGCTGAAAGTGACATTTAATTTATGCTCTTAGAGATTGGGTGTAAGTGACAGGGGCGCAGTTGTCACATAACGGATAGGACAGCTGGTGAGGCGGATGCGCCGGGAATAGACTCCCGCGAGCCCCGCCCGCGTCACGCTTCGGACATGCATCATACTTTAAATACAATTAACGTGTAAAGACGGCAGGCGAAGTGTGGCTGACTGTCGAAAGAAAAATTTTAACACTTCGTCGTCGACACCTTGTTTGGCGTCCATAACGTTTGTTGAAGCCGACAACTTCCTCAAATAATGTATTTCAACTACATCTACATATAGAAATTCGAGAGAAACAAATCTTGCGTTGACCAAATCTCAGCATTTTTCTATATTAAATTATAGAAAAACGCTATATCACATATATGATAGGTGGTGAATTGAGTGCTATGGTAGAATTATTTTCTTTACGTCTGTCACCAACAGAGCATAAGATACGCTAATCTACACCAAACTTTTGAACAATTAAACTTGTAGACTAAATCTACAATTAGGTAAAATTGCGTAGGCTTAAAAGGTTTCCGCACCTTCTAATTTCAGGTAATGCGCAATAAACAAAGGATGGTAAATAAATAATTCCACATTAAAATAATAGCGGGGTATTATCGCCAAATAAATTCATTAGGCCTGTTAACCCTAATGGGTCTACGCGCCGGAGTTACGCTTTGTCTCCGCGAATGAAAAGGCGTTAGGTTTAGTCGATAGTTCCGAGGTCGGCGCACAACGACCATCTGCTAAAGTTTACAGTTGCGTGAGGCTGAAGACAAAAGGCAGCCATTCCCTTAATGCAGATACATTATGCAAAATGGAACGATTTGTATATAAATATATTACGTAAACACAAAACGCGCCATTGGTATTTGGTTATCTTAGAAAATGTTTTCTTGCCGTTTCTTGTCTTTAGATGTCTTATTTAAAAGAATTCTCAGTTATGTTGGTAAAATGACAGGGCTTTGATAGAGACGTGATTCTTAGTAGATTCATAATACGTACATATTGTGTACTGGATACAAAAGTGGTGATGCCGGGTATTTTAAATATCAATAGCAATTATAGTATCAAATTTTAAAATTCTATCTGCTAATCTAATGTATGTTTCCGTTTGATAAATAAGGATGTCGATTCTTTGCCTATTTTACTCCTTATGGTTGAGAAATAGAACTCGAGTAAGCAGCGGATATAAAGCAAGTATAATGTTCAGTTTTTTATTGTTGCCTTTCTGACATCGGAAAGAAGAGCAATAAAACGCGTGAAGCATGTGGGGTTGACTTCCAAATAAAAGGATAAGAGTATGTATATAAAAGTCTAACAAGGATGTCGGCCCGAAGCGTTTCGGAGCTCGCCCCATTAATCTTTGCTTTATTATAAACACGGCAGCCAACCGAATCATAAACACGCTTAATGCGCACTCAGTCAGCTTCTATACTTCACATCTCTGCAACAGTCAACCACCAAGTCAAAAAGAACTCGACTTTAGCCTTGTAATAAATGACTCTCATTTTACTCCACTTAGTTTGATTGAAAGAAGAGAAATATTGGTGCTTGGAATATACAAATACGAAAGGTATACAATTTATGTGTATTTGCTTATACCTTTCATATTATATGTACGTTTTCGTAAACAGTAGGTAAACAAACGAATAAGTAACAATTAACAGAACGAGCTTGCATGAAATCTTTTACCTTTTGATTCTATAGGTATGGGGAATATATTTCTTTGTACAAGTTAATAAGTGGACCTATTGTAAAAAGAATAATAAGGACACTAAACAGCAGTAACTGTTGTTTCATTATGTCTACATTGTGTATATTGTCTATTTTGTCTACAAGTTTTCGTATAAGTATTATATTATATAGGCATGCCAAATCGTTATTATTTTAGACTTTATCGACTGTGCTCTAAAATTTTTTTAAATATCTTGTAGGATAACACTAAGCCAACGTTTACAAAGTAAAGCCTTACTTCCGCAAGGTCGGTACAAGATAAATAACTATGGTTGCGTATACCTTGGTGTTATCCCGCGCACAAACTTTGCTGTTTTCCCGCGCGCTCGTTTATTTATTTTGCATAGTTAATGGTTAATACCGTAGACAAACACATTTTTGTTTAATGAATGCTGAAAGGGTTGAGCGATGCGATTTTCCTTTACCTAAGTGTTGAAAGCTTAAGCCGACTAAATGAATAATTATGGAGTGCTTAGTTTTATATTATGGGGAAGGTATAAAAAGTCTTTACAATAAAAACACAACTGTGATGTGGCGTTGTATATAATAATTCAAAGTTGCATAATTATTAGTCTTCGATGTTCCTTTTCTTCACTAGTTACGTCAAAATCAGTTTTGTAATAACAACTCTCTTCAAAAACGCCGTACACCCGTACTCACAGTACTTTGTTGCCAAAACATAAGTTTTAAAAAGTGGCCAAGTGTGACTTAATTTACTTATAATTTTGTTACGTTTCATTTACTTTTAATTAATTTCGAAAAGCGTTTCACGTCTTTGATTAAAATTATTAAACACAAAAAAAAAGAGACGTGATAGCATAATATTTCAAGAAGATTTATTAAATAGAAGAAATATAGAGAAAAAAACGTTTAGAAATAGTCACCTACACAAACACACTGAGAACTGAATTCTAAATTAAACATTTGAACTTTTACCACGTTGAGAATCGAATCCAGAGCCCGCGGATCGGTATGATAACTACACCATCATTACAGAAATACTATTATACCAACGTCATTCTTATAACCAAGGGTTAAAGTAGGTTAAAGTGGGTACAAGTGACCACTTAGTATCAACTGGCTAGGATACTCGTTTTTACTTACTTCATAAAAACAGTGCAGTTTTTTTACAGGCTTCTTAAGCACGGGAGGCTTGGGATAATAAATAATTCCAGTCAGGAACAGAACAAATCAGATTAGGCGAATAACAAATTGTTCACGCCTAAATGATAATTAAATTACAACACGTGCCAACAACGTTCCATTGTGTTTGAATAAATCATTCAATTTCATTATACTACTATTTTCATATCGAAATTATAGTACTGCGAAAGTTAAATTGCATATCGTTGTCTAAGGTCGTCAAAAACAGGATAATTTTAAATAACACCAAAGATTTAACCGGTATAAACTCTCGCCGACGACTCGTTAAAAGACGTTTAAATATATTATGGTTTAAGTTAATTTAATATTCAGCAATTTTTGCCATTCCATAAAGAGCTTTTTTGTTTGTTTAGAGTGGTAGTAGCGCATTATTATCTATTAGTTTTGATTTAAGTTTAAATGTACCTCTTTTTTGGCTTTTTTATTTTACTTTTACTTTATTAAGCTAATAAATGTAAACTATGTATATACGAAAATATGCGATAATCGATATAATATACGAATATTAAGATAGTTGCAGTATACGCATACAAGGAAAGAACTTAAACACATAATATATATAATATAAATTACATGTACGCAATTATTGGAAAATGAAACATTTTTATGGACTACAATAGTACTATATTTTATTAACGTAGGACACGATATCGTATAGGTGTCAATATTTCGTTTACATTAGTCACCTAACAAAGGCGATGTGTTTATAAAATTGTCTTAAGTACATATACGGTGTTACACGTCTTGTAGCGACGATGTAATGACACAGCCGTCTAACGTAAATATGTCAGTTTCTGTGTCACTCCGTTTCCGTGCCTCGCCGCAAATGTGTTATGTCACTGTTCTCTAAATGAGTCGAAATTTTAACCACTTTTCTGTCACATGTTACAGCCGTTCCATGTATCGTTTAGGTATTTTCTTTACTGTTGGTGCGGAAAAATTGTTATCTCCTAATAGTAAATCTCTTGTGAGATATTCAAAGCTTGTGTCACCAAAAATACATGGCTATAAACAGAAAAAAAACCCTAGGAAAATGTTATTCGCGAATATCTGATTCTAAACCGATTATTTTCTGATTGCCCTACTCTAGTTCTATTTTTAAAACCTAAAAATTAAGTTTCAGTTATCTACAATTAGCGACGAAAGATTTACAACTGTTGTAAAATAGGATTAAATTAAATCTTGATTCGACATATTATTAACCTAGGTAGTAAATATTGTACTTTCGACAGTTTCTGATAAAGTCCCTAATAGTCTTTACCACTATACACTTTGTCTATCAGATAACTATCCCAAACTTTACCAGGAACACCGGTTCCTTCTGACCCTGTAAGTTTATGAGTATGTTTATAAACGAATTATTAGAGTTCAAAGCACAACTATATCAGTGCAATAATCAGAAACTATTATCTTAGACCTTTGATGAAGGTAGGTAGGTACACAAGAATAAAGTGAAAGGATATTTACATTTGTCACTCTAACTGAAGGATTTCCTGGATAAACATTGAAACTGACGCTGTGTATACAAGTCCTAAGGGTTGTCGAAAGTTACAGCACGTCATTCTCGTGACGTAGATGTTGTTCACTTACACTTTTACTCATTCCTGCCAGTCGCGTGCTTGGCAGAGATGGGATGTTGATGTGACGTCTATTGCGGCTTTCTGCAAGTCCCCGTCACCTTGTTATATTTTATGGGACACTTTAACCGAACCCACTAAGTAACAGCTGAAAGAACATTTTATTTATCGTAAGTAAAACGAGCAGAGTATTCATAATTCTGATATACTGAAACGCGGCTGCAATTAAATATAAATTAAAATGACATAATTAAACAAATATACATAACATTTGGATTGGAGATTGGCATAGTGGCTAAAATGATCCTAGCGATTTTATTTCTGGAAGGAAATTTGGGTGATTAACAGAAATCCTATGTCTGTTTAAAGAATATGTATTATTAAGGGTGTATATATTGAAAAAATGGTTTAACTGGTGAGCATAAGTGTTTTAAACTTTAACTCCGAAATAGTATAAATCTAAGTTGAAAGTTAATTTTGTCAATCCGGATAATTCCTCAAGGTTTAATCAGACTAAGTTGGGTGTAATTAATGTTCACTAAGGCCACACAATCTAGGAAAGCTTCAGCTTAGCCGGCTACGGAAAACGGAGTTCGCAATGGTTTGGGCGGGCGTAGGGCGGCGGGCGACGGGCCGCGAGCAGGGCGGGAGCTTCGCGCCAGTGCCGTGAGGGAAATCAACTGCGCTGAACGCTTCACGCTCCGCGCATCGCGTCCCGCCGTTCCCTTCATTTAAATTTACGTCAATCGCCTGTCAAAAATCCAATCACATAAATAAGCCTTTGGACTTAATTAAAGATACGTCTCAGCACGAGATTGGTCGAAGTGCCAATAGAAAGAACATTCGCGGGAGTGATTTTAGAATTTATTTAGTTATTAAAAACTTCGTTCGGTACACAAACTTTCAAGTTGCGTTTTAATTTAAATGGCGTAACAACTTTGTTTATGTCTTGTTTATAATGTTAAAATTAATATTGTTGGTGTAACTTTAAACATTTATTACCTATAAGACAATATTAATTCCCATCCTCCATTTGTAAAAAAAATATAGAGGAAGTTTAATCGGTTTCTATTTACAATTCATTAGGGTTAAAGAAATGTGCAGCTAAATTATTAAGTGACTAGATGGACCACGAATAAAATCAACAGAATAATGTAAGTTACTTACTTGTATTACTTACAATTTTTTTTTTTTTACTTTTGTGTTGAATTAAGGATTTCATACAGATCTCAGAAGTATTTCTTTTTAATAAATAATATTATCAGTGTGTGAATAGTTAGCAATACTTACTGTTCCCTAATATTTACTGTTAATAACCTAACCTAAGTGTTTAATGTATTTAAACACTTATCTTAATAAAGGTATCTATTATTTCAATTATACTTTTTAATAGGTTTATAAAATATCAATATAAATGATATAACAATTTATATTATATAATTAACAATGTTCTGGTGTTTAAATTAAAATTGGTTTTAAATAAATTGAGAGAGAAAGACAAAAACACATTAAATGTAATATTTCTCGTAACATGTTACACATGCTTATTGCGCGTGACACGGTGTTGTGGTTTACCTCTCTTGCTCAAATATACTTAGCTGGCGAACATAACTAACTGAAACAATGCCATTTACACACTTACCCGTGTAGATAGCGGCTTACGCAAATTAGATGGAATACACCGCTTTCATACCTAGTAATTAAATAGTTTAGCTGCGTGTTTTCGAGTATGAAACTGATATAGGTATAATTACTTATTAGATAATACAATTTTGTACTATATCTACTACAACTACACATGGAAAATTTATGACTGGTGCGTTTTTTCTAAAAAATCGTCCCTAAACAGAAAATTATAAATTGGTGGATCTTAAATATCCATTTTTGTATTAACTGATTGAATATAAGGGCTCATTGTTTTATATCTTACTTTTTACGGGATTTTAAAGCACGATACTTTATGATTTCGGAGCCTACCCGCGAACATGGTGCATAT
Source organism: Noctuana stator (assembly GCA_018231225.1). Classification (NCBI taxonomy): domain Eukaryota; kingdom Metazoa; phylum Arthropoda; class Insecta; order Lepidoptera; family Hesperiidae; genus Noctuana; species Noctuana stator. Next base: position 2,081 of record DWQK01002740.1, on the reverse strand, counting down.
AACTGAACCGAAATATAATACGTAGTATCTAGGTACGATGTTAAATAAAGACTCATTTATCATGTATATAAATAAAATAGTTATGCGAAAACAATTTATCAATATAAATATAATATAATAGCCTAGTAGATTTTTAAAATATTTAGTATAAACATAGGCTTTAAATATATAATATACCTATATATAGATATGCTTCACGTCATGATCCTCCGGTCACAATATAAAATAGATTTAGTCATAGGTTAAGCCGTGAATCATGCAATCCGGGGCAGCTTAATGCCTCCATTAATAGGACTTTTGTTCCTTTAATTGCGTTCTTAGAAATCCGACTAAGTAAATAAATCAGTTTTTCCCCGGGATCAATTATGCTTGTAGATTCGAATTTTTGATGTTAAATACAACTGATATTTAACGTCAAGTTGCTTCGCTTTAATAATCTTCGATTAGGTAAATTTTAATGATTATAAATAAAAAATTATACGGTTTCTTAGTTCGTAAAAAACATAATGAGGAAACCTGGATGTATTTATTTTCACAATTTTCGGTAATGCTGTCAATAAGCATATTTATGATCTATGTATTATCACTACCCATAATTGGAACAACGAGACGACAAATACAATTAGCCAAAAAACCGTCTACGAGTATGTATTAGAAAGAGGAAACAGAACCAAACAGTATAACACTAATGATTTGGTGATCATAATGCCGTTGATTACAATGTTTATATAACGTCTTTTATGTGATTACTGGCAAGATAATATTGCTTGTAATGAGCGGGTTAAATATTTGATATCACATTGATAATGATAGCCGTGAACTCTAATGACAGGTATCAACTGATAAGCCGTTAGAATTACTGAGGCTACTGCTATTGTGAGACAATCAAAACGCTTTTGTGTCCATGTTGAAAGCGTATTATGCCACTTTATAAAATATTAGATACGTATGGGGAACTATGTAGTTATTATTGATAGATATACACATACGAGTATGTACACATCTTAATCGTTGTTATAAAACGCTGTTGTCTGTAGTTCACGTACGACCAAACGCATAAAAACGTACTCGTAGTTTTATGCGACCTTTTTCAAAACATTGCAACTTAAATGTTATTTAGTGCGAACTAAGGGTAAGTCTATTACTTTTTGTTCATTTGCATGATTGGTATGAGTGGTTTTGATTACTTTCGCGGCAAGCACCAATTAGCCTTTTTTATTATTCAAACTGTATGTATGCCAATGACCAACTTTATTAGGTCGTTTCTAACTAAAAAAATAGTCCACATATTTTATCGTAATATTTCATTCACATTCACGATTTGTTAATTATATTTTCTGTTCCAAATAGCGTGTTCCGTTTCGTACGCTCATTATATTATTAACATGTATATTTTACTATTCTAGAACATTTGGTAAATAATTTCACCACATTTTTGGGAGTTTTAGAAGTTAACCAAATAATTTTACAATACAACATAATAATATTAAACAACAATAAAACAAAAGACTGCCACTCTGTGACACTTTCCGCGCGAGAACAACTACCAAATAGGCGACGTTAAAGTTGTTAGGAAAAATGTTTAACATTTAGATTTACATTTATTTTTAATATAAGTTTTGAAATATATATTTTCAGAATCTTCTTTTTGTTATTAAAATAAAAAATAACATTCGTTACTACTTCAACCTTAATATATGTTTTAGTCTATATAATATTCATGAGCAAACTGTTTCAAGAACCATTTTCTGTATCATTGACCAGTATAACTATGTAACGTGAAAATGTGAGCCAGCTTACTAACATACATTTATTATAAACCAAGTTTTGCACCCTGCCCTATACAGTTTCAACCCAAACCTATTAATTTATTTGGCAAGCTTTGCTTGAATGTAGTATATAGTCTGTATATTTTCTGTATTTTAATCTCTTTTACTCACCTGCGGCTTTTCACTGTATTTCCGTGAGCTTGAGACGGTTGAGAGGGTAACTTGGATTAACACTTAGGATAGTTTTTATCCCGAAAAAATGTTCCTGTGGGATGCCATTTATCGAGGAAGGCTATAGGCTAAGCGTTACGT
>DWQK01002739.1:0-12594 GCA_018231225.1 Noctuana stator | reverse complement strand
AAAACAAAATTATTTCCTATTAATTATCATTGAATTCTCTTTGTATTATTCCGACAAATCCGACATGAGAAGAGATGCGGTGCGGCAAGCTAGCTTAGCAATGTCAGGTCAGTGTCAGTCAGTAATGTCAGTATCACAGATAACTTAGATCTACTATCTATATATATAAATGTACTCTGTGCTTGGCACCAAGAGCAAATTATATCATAGAAGTATGTTGGTAGTACTGAGTTGCATACTATTTACTTATTTAGTCATTGGTATGTATATATAATAATATATACTTATATATCAACATTATAACCGTGTTACGAAAAAAACCGACTTCAAACTTGTCGCGCACATACTTACAGACTAAGGAGAGATACTAACGTATCACATACTTAAATTTAAGGCATGGTTTTCTCATGGATGCCGTTGTATGAACTGGACCAAATTACAATGGGCAAAATACAAAAAAATACAATCGAATACTACGGCCATACCACTAGAATTGATTCTATGAATCAAAACGTCAAAATAATAGTATGATTACTCTTTGCCACAGAATTTTGACAGAATAAGCCTTCTCGCTTAGCGTTTTCTCGATGGTTAGCGTGTCACACACACGGCACACACCCGAGAAGTCATACTATGGTTTATTACCACTTAGCATTTAAATTATTATTAAGCCGAATGTAGCTTTATTAATAGACCAAAGGCTAACCGTTCTCAACATACGTCTGTCGTGTCATTGCAAAAGAACCTTTCCAATGACTCAAAATTGTCCTGAAACAATCGAGGTTTCAGCATTAAATTTACTCTTCTGTACAATGAATTAATACTTTACAGCTAACTGAATTTCAGTTCTAAAACATATACTTAAAATAGTTCAGTTTTTCTGTAATTTATTTATATTGCATTATTTTCATTAAATTATTGTTAATTATAGATTATCATTTTGCCATTCTTGAAATATCGATATTTTTTTATTGTCACACACAAAATATCTACATCCGGCACATCCCTACTAACATTCAAAGGAAACAAAATGGACGGAGACTGACGGAGTGTACTGTGTAGTGGCTGCTTCTAAGATTTAATGTTGTGAGAGAAATTGTGGATTGTAGTGTTGAATCTCAATAACATCATAATTAAATTATTAAATAGGTATAAGCGCTGACTTTGTAATTCTATATTCGTTATGATTGTTTAGTACTTTAATTCTTAAAAAAAATTGTGTGTTGGAGAATGGTATCCATTTTGTGATCAACCGTGTTGTGTGGCGCTTTTCGTAAGTACAAAATCTTGTTACAATGTGTCTATAAAATAATTATTTAAATTATAGTATTAATTTATTAAATATTTTGTTTTACAATTATTTTTATAAAATGTTTGTGTAAAATGATATGAGTAAAGCTTATGGTGACACTTTATTGCCCGTAGCACACTAATTAATAAGGAGTGATATCCCGTCTTACAATAGATTACGAATGTTATAATCCTAAACTTACATGAAATAAGTTATGCAATAACTTGAATCAAAACATTTTCGTTTTCCTTTACGTTTTAACGCCGGTTCTTCTGCTGTTATATAGCTCATTTCCAGTCTAAACTAAGAGTCACGTCATTTGTGCCACTAATTTTACCGTCGTAATATTGCATTTATTTGCCACATTGTACTGTCATGTAAAATAGATAAGCACGATTATCAGCAAAGAAAATGAAGCAGCAACAGTTAATTTATCAATATATGTCTACATGAAATTTTTTTATAACATTCTAAGTACATACCTACTACATTTCTTTATTCTATGAAAAATTCATATTTAGATGAATCCTCAATTTGAAGACTCAAGAGTTACTTCAAGAAATTATTATGCCATATAATTAATGGGAAAAGTTGTATCGCTATATGTTAAGAATATTCATAAGCGTATAGCTTTTCCCCTTAGTTGTATTAGCAAAATCGACAAAGAAGACAGCAGTAAAATAGAAAAAAAAGAAAAGTTGAAGAAAGAAGAGAAAATATGAGCATCTTAAGGATGACTAAAGAATGTCTTTGTAGAGTGTTGTTTATTAATATTGTCAACTCCAAAAACAGTATATACCTAGAGTAACAAAATATAAAAATTGTTATATGTAAATAATTTATATATGAGACTTTTTTTAATGCAGAAAAATTTTAATGATTTTTCATGTGCTTACAAGAGCCTGTTGTAAATTAGGTACATTCCAGATACACAAAAAACTACCATTAGTAACCTTTTGTAATAAACATTAATGACAATTCTTCTGGTGTTACATTGGAACAAATAAAATGGAAAGCATCAGCTATAAAATAAAAAAGAATCATTCAAATTGGTTCACATTTTTGAAAGTTTTGAGATGATAAACATAAAAAAATTAGTTGAATTAATAATTTCTTCCTTTTTTGAAGTTGGTTTAAATTTAGTTGCATTCATTTCTAACAATAAAATTAATTGCTATTAAAGTGTGTTATTTTAAACTATAACTTATTTTTTTTGCAAAATTTTTTATAATATTTTGGTCTCATTTTACAATATCTGGCTTGCTTTTAACTAAACTTATCAATACCTATAGGTACCAACCATAATAGGTAATAACCAAAAAATACATTTGTAATACAGTATTGAGTGCAGTTACTAATGAATAACAATTTTGTCTAGATTATGCAATTAAATTCATAGTTGAGTATTATTGAGTTGAGTTGAATGTTATAGTTATCTAAAACGCAATATTGTCCATTCCTGCCTTAACCTGCCTCTCCCCTTTCATCCTTGTGTTGATGGTCCATAAGTAAATTACCAATCCTCCAATATCAAAAACAGCACTTATCTATACTAATAATATAAAGCTGAAGAGTTTGTTTATTTGAACGCGCTAATCGCTGGAACTACACGTCAGATTTAAATAATTCTTTTTGTGTATGATAGCTACATTCATTAGGAAGGTTATAGGGTGTCAAACATTAAGTTACAATACTTAACGGGAGCACAGCTAGTCTAATGATATTTCTGTACGACTAACATACGTTCTGTAGAACAAATGGCATGTGGAGATCTGATTGAAACAAAATACTTAATGGACACTATGATTTGCCTGATTTCAACATCATGTAAAAATGTCAGATTTATTATGTTATCTCCATCTATTGTGTGTAACAAATCCATTGATTTGCCTGCCTTGTTGTAGCACAACTGCTAGTATTTTAAATGTAGGCCAGTCTTTGTCTCTTTTACATAAATATAAAAACATATATTTACTTACAGGTTAAAATGGGTGCTATAAACGAGTACTGGATTCTTCAAAATATAATTATTCTAATTCACTCTTGAAAGAGTGATGGACTCATACAATTTATTTGGCGATGATGGCAGCGGTATGTTGGAAGGACTTACTGATCTTGGTGGATCAGATGGATTTTCAGGCACTTCAACCACTGTTGTAGCTGGAGACAGTAAAGATACCACTGATAATAGGTTACTATATTATTCTGTGTAATAACTTCCTCCATTTAGGAATTTCATAAATATTTTTTTGTTAATTTTACTATTCTGGTACATATTAAGTACAATTTATGATATTTTTGTGATGTGTCACTTAAACGTTTTTTAATGTTACTATTTCATTCAGACGGTAAATTTTTAAGTTGGTGTATATGAGTTTTATATTAAACTATTTTCGAAATATTTTATTGAAATACGAAGTTTTTTATTTGATTTATAAAAGACAATTCCAATTTATTCTATATTTTAATTTTTTTTAGCTATAGGCAGCCTTATAATCCAAGCAGTGTGGCTCAGGAAGGGACAATTCAGAAACTGGCATCATTTGGGGGGGGTGGTCCTAGCAACACCCAGCCAGTACCAAACACTGGTGCTGGCCCCCCAGCTCCTGACTATCATGACTATGGAAGTTACCCCCCAAGGCCACGTTTGCCTCAACCTCATGGTCCATTACATCCATCACACCATGTACACCCATCACATTCATACCCTGGGTATCATCCTGGCCCGGACCCTATGTACTCCATGTCAGAACAAGGTTTGTAAATGATTAGTTTCATAATGCAAGAATTTTATAACATACAATGGTATGCTCTCAATCTCTTTTTGTTCATAATTCACTTATCTCACAGGTATTGGAGATATGGGCGTATGGTCCAGTGGACCCGCCGGTAACAGATACACACCAATTGCTCCAGGATATAGACACTCTTATGAACATCAGCAAAAAATGCATCAGTATTCCCCGCAACAGGTATAGAGGAAATTTGTATATATATATATATATATATATATATATATATATATATATATATATATAAAAGTTATATGATTTTCTGAAGCATTCATCAATTCAAACTGGCACTTACATGAAAATTTCAATGTCATAAAAGACAATAAATGTTTTAGGGTTCTGGTATAGGCGGACTACAAGCTCAGAATGGGGCATACATTCCAAGACAGCCTCATTTTCCTCAGCCTCCATCACAACAATTATATGGACAACAACAGGTAAACTATATGATACATACACTACAATTCTACTCATTTTCTCTGTATTAGGAAGTTAATAACAATGTTTTTTTATTTTGATTTACAGAATTATCCCAACTACACCCAAATGCATCCGCCAGCTGCAGCTCGGATAAGTCAACATCCTACGTACCATCAACAAATGGATGTTAATGCTCATCAATATGGTTTACCGCATGCCCAACAAAGTCATCCTTCAATACCTCAGCACCAACCACACCAAAGTATGGCAAGCCATGGAGGGGGAATTGGAGCAGGGCTACAAAGTCATCCCAACCCTCATCTACATCACGGTGCAGCGCCACCCTTACATCACGTTCCAAGACAACCGCCAGTACCGTCCTCAACTGTCGGCCCATCACACGGTGTGCCGCCACAAATGCCGTATACGTCGCCTCATCACTCTGTTCCAATGAATTATCAACCACATCAAGTACAGCACCCTCTTGACGTAAATGTATCAAATCAATACAGTGCAGTTAAACCAGGACTAGAAACAGGAAGTCCCCAGTACCGTCCCCCCTTTCCTCAATTGTCGCCCCAGATGTCCCCTCGTGCTCAAATGTCTCCAAGGCAACAAGGACAGTCTCAGCTATCTCCGCGTCCTGTAATGTCTCCTGTTAAAGGGCCAAGTGCATCACCACATGCGTCACGTAATTTGGTGCCATCTGCTGCAGCTGGCCCGCCACCAGTTTCTGGCGGATTTACATCGCAAAATACTCTTCAAGCATTAGAACAAATGGTTTTACCAGCAGGAGCCGAATATCCTTATCAACGTAATCCAGCATCACCAGTTGTTGGGCACATTGTTTCTTCACCATCACAATGGAATCCTAATAAAGTTCCAACTCAAATTAACAATGTTATTCAAATGGAAACTTCTGATCAGTCTGTTAAATCAGTTGAATCTCCGGCAACATCTACATCAAAACCAGATTTGACTAAACATGTTGTCCCACAAATTTCTATCACAACAGAAGATAAAAAAATAGATAAAGGTCTTGTTGATACAGATAATATAAATGAAGAAATTAATACGAATCAATTTGTGTTGAAGCCGACACCTAGTAATATTTCACAGGAAAATGTGCCCGTAAAGACATCAAGCAGTTCTTTGATTTCACCATCAAATACTATAAATCCTGTTGGCCTCCCAATAGAAAGCACGGAGACTAAAGAAGTTTCTAGTGCAGATCAATCTACAGATCGTGTTTTTAATACAATTGAAGTGAAAAATGATATATCTATAAATGTGGATAATGTAGAAAATAAACTTAATATTCTGGAGAAGTCCAGCAAGCTTAGCGATAATGATCAAAAAATAGAACATGGGACTGGCTTATCATCGCCTGGTAATGTATTAGCGGCGTCTATAGAACATAGTCAATTAAAACCTTCACAACAAATACCGTCTCAACAAATACCTCCACAGCAAATACCTTCTCAACAAATACCTCCACAACAATTACCTTTGAACCATCCTCCGCCAGTAAATACTAATAACACGCTCGGAAAATTTGAAGTTTCTTCCCTAAACGTATCCAGACCATCTGGTTATCAAACTAGTAACTTCCAAAATGTAATTCCTAGTGGAATTTCTTCTAATATAGCTTCTAGCTTACCCAACAATCAAAACCATAACGTTATTTCTACTTATCAAAGTGGAATTACACCTGAATCACAAACTGTTTCAAACGTTCAAACATCGCATTCTTTACAACATGCAGGACAGCAGCACAGTGGCAATGTGACATCAACTATACCAGTTCATCATACACAAGGGCCTGTTACGGGTACAGTTACTAATATTCTTGGAAGTACACAACAAAACCTACAAAATACTTCTAATAATATGCCTAATACTCAAAATAATACACCTTCAAATATGCCTAGCAATCAAGTCGGTATTCCAATAGGAGCACAAAATGTACATCCCAATATGGGGACAAATATGCAAACAACTCCAAGTATAATGCCAACTGTCCCTCATAATATGAATCCAAACATGATTTTAATGGGATCAAATAATTTACCTCACACTGCTACACCTATGCCCAGTTTGTATGCGACTTCCCACCATCAAGAAAGATTATCGTTACAACAACAAATTCAGGAAATTTATTGTTTGCCACCTTCTAATGAAAATCAAGAAAAAGTTAGATGTTTACAAGAACGATTAGCTATGCTACAACAACATGAAACAACTGATAAATGTAATGGAGGACCCAACTGCGTACTACAAAATCCTATTTATGGTACGAAAATGGTAGAAAGCCCTCAAGTAACAAGCACAACAGGTAGAGGAAGAGGAAAAGGACCAGCCAAACCAAGAAAACCTCGAGCTAAAAAAGATAAATTAATATCTACGCCACAATCTCTTGATCAGTTGCCTGTTTCAGAAGACTGTGTCACTGCAGGTACAGGATTACAAAGTCATTCAGAGCTTGATTTAGAAATGAATGAAGAAGTGATGAATTTGGATAGTAGTGTTCTTTCAATGGAGGATCTTAATGATACTAAGATCAAAAAGCAGAGAGGACCTAGAAAAAATAAAGAAAGAAAGCCACGCACTCCAAAAGAGCCTAAAGTTCCGAAAGTTGTAGGAGATAAACCAGTAAAAGAACGTAAGAAGAGACAGCCAAAAGATCCAAATGCGCCTAAAAGGAAGCGAAACGTTAAAAAAGGGATTGGCGAAATTCAGGCGGATACTACTACTAGCGAACTCTTAGAAAAGGATAGTACGGATAATAACTTTAGTGACTTGTCACTTAACAATAGTATTATAATAGATCCCAACAAGAGCACTCAAAGCTCTCAAGAACTACCATCATTAGATGAAAATAATGTTACTGATTTTGATGATATACCAGTTTCTAAAATAGCTATTAAAGATTTACTTGAAGAAGCCGAAGCAAAACGAGAACAAAACGAAAAAGATGATGACCTAGAAATTAGTTGCCAAAGAAAGAAAGGGTCTAAAAAACGATCGTCTGCTAGTGGCAGTTGTAAAAAGATAGTAACAAAGAAATCTCTAAGTGGTAAGAAGAAAAAACGAGGTGGTTTGATACCCGATTCGGATGGAGAACCTGATGATATGATGTCTACCCCTCCGCCTTCGCCACCACCAGAAGGCGATGACAGTTTAAAGCGTCGTTCCGCCAGGAATACGCAGCGAAAAAAATATACGGATGATGTCATGCTTCGATTGTCTGACGATGAATTTACGCTCACTGCAGTAAAGCAAGAGAAAGAATTTGAGGATTTAAATTCTGACATCAAAGACAGTATTAAACCAGAGGGAACTCCTAAACCTAATTATATTTATGTTAATACTACGGAAGAGGACTCCATGATAGTACATCACGTACTTGCGTGTCGTATGGGTAAACGAGAACTAAAAATAGAAATACCTCCACCACCAGAAATCAAATCAGAGGAAGAAGAAATATCAGATATTCACAAAGAAAATAGTGTGGATATATTAACAACAAATGTGGAAAGTATTGATGATATAAATACCGCAGAAGAAAAGAAGGAGGTTCTTGTTGAGCCAGAAGGCGATAAAGAAAATAAAGAAATAGGAAAAATAGAAACTGACAAAGAAAATTCTGATGCGAAAGCCAAAAAACCTGTTATGGTAGATGTAGAAGAATATTTTGTTAAATATAGAAATTTTTCATATTTGCATTGTGAATGGAAGACTGAAGAGGAGTTATACAAAGGAGATAAACGAATATTCTCCAAAATCAAGCGGTTCAAACAAAAACAGGCTCAACAATTAAACATTTTTGAGCTCTTGGACGATGAACCGTTCAATCCCGATTATATTGAAGTTGAAAGAATATTAGACATGTCAGAAAATCAGGATCCGGCAAATAATACTGTTGTTAAACATTATTTAGTTAAATGGAAAAGTTTGCAATATGAAGATAGCACTTGGGAACTGGAGGAAGATATCGATGTAGATAAAATCAAACAGTATAAAACATTTAATGAAATACCACCTAAGGACAAATGGAAATTCAAGAAAAGACCGTCTTCAGATAATTGGTCGCAATTAAAAGAATCGCCACTATATAAAGGCGGCAACACATTACGACCGTACCAATTAGAAGGTCTAAATTGGTTATTGTTTTCATGGCATAATAATCGTAACTGTATATTGGCAGATGAAATGGGACTTGGTAAAACTATTCAAAGTTTAACATTTGTAAATTCTGTATGGGAATATGGGATAAGAGGCCCATTTCTTATCATTGCGCCTTTGTCAACTATACCTAATTGGCAAAGAGAATTTGAAGGTTGGACTGACATGAATGTTGTAGTGTACCATGGATCTCAACAGAGCAAAAGCATGTTACAGGAGTATGAATTTTATTATAGAAATGCGAAAGGAGAAGCCATTAAAGATATCACTAAATTTAATGTTTTAATTACAACTTTCGAAATAATAGTTACTGATTTCAATGAGTTAAAGTCATTTAACTGGAGAATTTGTGTTATAGATGAAGCTCATAGGTTAAAAAATCGAAACTGTAAATTATTAGAAGGATTAAGACAGCTGCACTTAGAGCACCGTGTGTTGCTATCAGGTACCCCACTGCAGAATAATGTAAATGAACTTTTCTCATTACTCAATTTTCTTGAACCCGCACAGTTTTCTAGCAGTGAAGCTTTTCTAAATGAATTTGGTCAGCTCAAAACCGAGTCAGAAGTGAATAAACTGCAAGCGCTCTTAAAACCAATGATGTTAAGAAGATTAAAAGAAGATGTTGAAAAAACTTTAGCGCCTAAGGAAGAAACAATTATAGAAGTCGAATTGACTAATATACAGAAAAAATATTATCGAGCTATACTCGAAAGGAATTTTAGTTTTTTGCAAAAAGGCACAGCATCTGCAGCAAATATTCCAAATTTAATGAACACTATGATGGAACTTCGAAAGTGTTGTATTCACCCATATCTTCTTAATGGTGCTGAAGATCAAATACAATTTGACTACAAGCAAAGCAATGGGGAAGATAAAGAAGCTTATTATAAGGCCCTTATTCAATCATCAGGTAAAATGGTTTTAGTGGACAAACTACTTCCGAAATTAAAAGCTGGTGGACATCGTGTGCTTATATTCAGTCAAATGGTAAGATGTTTGGACATTTTGGAAGATTATCTAGTATTTAGAAAATATCCTTATGAAAGAATTGATGGTCGCATTAGGGGTAATCTAAGACAAGAAGCCATTGATAGGTTTTCGAAACCTGATTCTGACAGATTCGTATTTTTGTTGTGTACAAAAGCTGGTGGATTGGGAATAAATTTAACAGCAGCTGATACAGTTATTATTTATGACAGTGATTGGAATCCACAAAATGATTTACAAGCTCAGGCTCGTTGTCATCGAATTGGTCAACAAAAAATGGTAAAAATATACAGGTTAATTTGTCGCAATACATATGAGAGAGAAATGTTTGATAAAGCTTCTCTAAAGCTCGGTTTAGATAAAGCTATTTTGCAAAGTATGAATACTACCCAAGGCAAAGAAGCAGGGCTTAAACAATTGTCAAAGAAAGAAATTGAAGACTTACTTAAAAAAGGAGCATATGGGGCAGTTATGGATGAAGACAATGCTGGAGACCAATTTTGTGAAGAAGATATTGAAATGATCTTAGCTCGCAGAACGCAAGTTATTCAAATGGAATCGGAAAAGGGCTCTACATTTTCTAAAGCTAGTTTTGCTGCTACAGATCAGAGGTCAGATATTGACATAAGAGATCCTGATTTTTGGAACAAATGGGCTAAAAAAGCTGAAATTGACACAACAGAAAAAAAAGAAGATGAAGATTTGATCGTTACTGAGCCAAGAAAGAGAACTATTATTAAGAGGTATGGACATGATGATGGTCCAATGGAAATGTCAGATATGGATGTGACGCCTGATTCCGAAGAAGATGAAGAAGGTACAATTATTGTGGTTAAGATGCATGTTCCTGATATTGACATTGGTTAAAGCCAGTGTTTATAAATTTATTTGTTTTAGGTATAAGCCTCAGAAGTAAGAGGAAAAAAGACAAACTCGGCAGAAAAGGGAGAAGATATGCAAGCGATGATTATGTTCCTCGCCATGAAGGTGTCCCCATAGATGAGGAAGTTGTCTATGGTTCTTGGACAAGATCAGAATGTTTTAAGATTGAAAGAGGGCTTCTTACCTTTGGGTAAGTGCAGACTTGGATAGTTCTTTATAGTCTTTTTTTACAGAAATTTTGTAACTATTTAGTGTACTTGCTAACATATAAAACGATTGCGCTTTCAGATGGGCAAGATGGGAGGAAATAATAGACAAAAATCAATTTAGGAAAGGATGGACCCTACCTGTCATTGAAGATTGTGCACGAATTATTGTATGTATACTCTTATATTCAAACCTTCTACTATAAATATGTATTCATGTTATTTGATATGATGACTTGCCATGCTAATACCGAGGAAGTTGAGACTTTCACTGAGTTAAACACTTAAACCTGATGTGTTTTAAATAGATTTTTATTTTTCTAGAAGTGTCTTTTTTTTTTTTCAAAAAAATATTTTTTTTAGGTTTTATACTGTTTACGACATTACAAAGGTGATGAAAAAATTCGTAACTTTATCTGGGACCTTATTGAACCTTGTGAAAATGGTGAGGTAACAATATCTAGAAATCATAGTGGACTTCATAACCCTGTGCCACGGGGTAGAAATGCTAAGAAGAAGAACCGACTAAAAGACTTGCCTAAGCCTAACGATCCACAAAAGTGGGAAGATAATAATCACTGGAGTTCAATAGAAAAATATGACTGTGAAATGTACTTAGAAAGTAGTTACAAGAAACATTTGTTCAGACATGCTAATAAGTAAGTTTGGAAACCGCACATATTTTATTTAAACTAATGTTAGAATTTTATAACACATGCTTATTAAATTTATATAATAAATTGTCCTCATAAAACTAAACATTCGTTTCAGAGTACTATTACGAGTCCGAATGATGTATTATATAAAGCATGAAGTTATTGGAGATTATGCTACACAAATTGAAAGTGGAACACATGCCAGGTATATAGTTTATTATATACACTATTGTAGTGTTATAATAATTTTTTACAATAAATTTAGAATTAAATGTTTCTATAAAAATAATTTTGATATTTTAGTGCTTTGGGCATGCGCGTGCCTCGTGGTGTGGACAGTGCACCTCCAAGAATATGGTGGGATACTGAGTGTGATGTTTCATTACTAGTAGGAACATACATTCATGGTTATGAAAATTATTTAGCTATGCGTTCTGACCCGCAACTATGCTACGTGGACAAACTAGGTCCACCGGATGATGCAGAATGCACAGATATTAAGTAAGTCTAGAACAGTTTAAGTATGTATAACTTCTAACGTGTGTATATTATATCCTTTAATAGTTTTGTCTACTAGGCTGTGAGAAAACGTGTGAATGGAGTGTATACTTTTCGAAAAAAAAGTCCGATTTATCATGGCTGCCATTTAATGACGGTCGCTCTTTATTCTATGTTGGTCTTATATAGTATTCGACGAAACTAATGACAAAAAAGCAATGATATTAATGATTTATACTATAACGTGTATTGTTTTTGTGAATAAATAATGACTTGTAAATTAGGAGCGAGGAGCGGAAGGTGCGGGGCAGCGTAGTGGGTGACGAAGACTGCACAGACGAGGTGTCGAGCGGCGCTGGCGCCACGTCGCCGGCCGCCTCGCCGCGCGCCGATGACGAGCGCGCCACCACGCACCCCTGGCCCTCCATGCAAGACCTCAACACGCGTCTGCGCCGTCTCATCACTGCATACCAGCGGAACTACAAGCGGGAGGAGTTGAAGTTGCAACAGAGGGCTAAGGTATCATAACATCTTCAATATAATAGGTATACGTATTGATTGCTTTATTTTGACATTTGTTTTTAATAATTTTCTATAGAATAGAAAACAAAGAAGTTTGTAATTTGTATGTAATGCATATCTTAATATATATAAATTACGTGTCACAGTGTTTG
>DWQK01002738.1:0-12594 GCA_018231225.1 Noctuana stator | reverse complement strand
TTTGGTTAAATCGGTTAAGTAGTTTAGGAGTCCATCGCGGACAAACACTGTGACACGTAATTTATATATATTAAGAAGATGTTCACTGCAAACGGGAAATTATGAACAATAAATATGGAGCTTCTTAAAATAGAGCGACTCTTAATCATATTTTCTTTAGTCTTTTACAGTTGTGCGTGTGGCTCAAGCTGATGAAATTCACACATAAACATACATAATTTAAAAAAGTTTTTTATTACATCGCCGCGCATAATAATCCTATGTCAGCAATAATGTAGGAACATGATTGATCCTCATCGGTACGCTCATTGGTAAACACTACTAGAGCTAGAGACATACGAGAGAGTAAGAAAGGCAGTAAACATTGGTCTTAGTGTGTAGAGTAGATGACCTCACTATTGTATGTAATTTTAAAGGTTTGTTTTATTATAGTATGTCCGTCACTGCATGTACGTACGTACATAATCTAATCTTACAATTATGTATTTTTCACCCCTGAGGCAAAAAGTGAGAAACTGTTACGATATTATATGTTTGTTGTGTGTATTTGTGTGTAAGTCTGTAGTCTGTAGCTCCTAAACGAATGAACCAATTTAGATACCACATTATTTTTACTAGACTGTTTTGGTATAGCATTCAAACAACTGATTTTGAGATAGGTCATCAAAAAACGAAACGACGAAATAATGTAAATTTTTAGCTAGTTCCTGAAAACCAATTTTTTTTTTAAATAATATAAATGTACCTACTGTCAAATTAAAATGTGAAGTATCTATGTCGGTACTGTTAGTTAAAAGAGATGTCAAAATACTTAAAGTAATTAGGATCCTCAATATGTACCTACATGTAAATTAAATAATATTTTGATTTGACCTTATGACGACGAAAGGTACCTCCGCTACTACAAAGATTTTGAATGAGTAGGAAATAATAGGTTATGTTGACTATTCTTATGAATCTTATTTGTTTTGGCTTGTCTTCAATATAACTGTTGGGTATGTTGAACTTGCGTTTGAGTCCCTGACATCCTAAGGTTAACTGTTGACTTCCGCGTAATTCGCTACCTACTTCTAGTGCAGTTTTAGAGAAAAAGTTAATGTTACAGATGTTGCATGTAATCATAATATATTATTATATTCAATTCAATAGACTGAACCTTACGCAGAGTAACTCAAATGGCTTCAGTTTTGCTGTGTAATTTTTTTTTTACTTATTGACTTTATTTTTTTTACTTAATTGTATTTCGGTGTTGTATTATTTTACTACCTTGTATGATTTACGGCCCAATATTCCCAATACTCAATCTTTCTTCGACTAGACAAAGATAGAAAACTTCCTTTTCTTTACAATAGAAACTTTACCTTAATAAAATTATGTCAAATCGAAAATCGACTGAGTACTGGGAACGGTTGTTAGTCAAGGTAGTCCATAGTCATGT
Source organism: Noctuana stator (assembly GCA_018231225.1). Lineage (NCBI taxonomy): Eukaryota > Metazoa > Arthropoda > Insecta > Lepidoptera > Hesperiidae > Noctuana > Noctuana stator. The sequence continues at coordinate 11,156 of DWQK01002738.1, read as the reverse complement.
AATTTATGACAGTGAGCTCAATCAGAATGTAAAAATACATCTCGATTAAATGTGGTTTTAATAGTACATCTGTCTTTTTTTGATGCGAGATAAAAGAGATTTATTCTATACTATAGCATAGGTATGTAGTTAGTATTATAGTATAGTATGTAGTCAAGCGCCAAATTCATATTTCAAAACTGGTAAAAAAGTACACCTTTTTTTCAAGTTGGCAACATGCAATCTATCTATAAATAAATCGCGGACGGTTTTTTACGCTGGGAGTTTTTTTATCCGCGTGTGAACACAATCGAGAAGTCATAATTATAATTTATCCATGAGGTCGTCCCGAAACATTAAAAATAAAAGCGTCCAAAAACCTCTCGTGCGAAAATTGGCGTACCTACCTCTAAATAATCTGTAAATATGACAAATGAATTGACAATGACATTTGTTCGTTTTGACAAGAGAATTGACCAGTAATTTAAGTAAAATATAATTATAAATTCGTGTCAACATTTTTTTTATTGTTTTGCTTTGATTTTTGATAAATAAATGTTACTTAACATATTTTCATTTATTTAAAGTAGGTATATTATAAGTGAATGCTACTTGCATCTACTCCTAAAATATGGATTCAAGTGAAAATACATTAAGAGATTTAATAAACGGTAATTGTAAAACTTTACCGTCGTTTTTAGACCGTTTAGATTTTTTGATCACAGAGTCGATTGGACTGCAACAGTCATCTGGGGGACTAACTGAAATAATTGATGAAGACTTCATGAAAGAAATCACTACGTTTTGTCGTCAGTCAAAAGCCACTATACGTTTCGGTAAAACTTTAAAAGATTTGAAGTGTACAATATTAGACAAGAATAGTAGAAAGCATGAAATGTGGATACGACATGTTGGCCATAAAATGTTGCGTATAGCAGACCTAAATGCACCAAATTCATATATCCAAGACCAGGTTTACAAATCCTTAGAGGACATTGTTAACGTTTTTATCAAACACATAGACGAATTATCAAACTACTTTGAACAAATGGATCGAATAAATATATTTTGTACTATTGTTGAACCAGTATGGAAAGATCCTGAACGGCCAAATTTCAAAGACAACTACAGAAGAATTCGTTTAGGTAAGATCATTTCACTACTATTCATCATCATTCCATTACTTTTCCACTACTTGGCACTGGTCTCCTCTCATATATGCAAAGCATTCCTATATTATATTATATTATATTCATACACTTAAAAAATGGGATATTTATGCTAACATTATCATTTTTATACACAGTGTGTTTAGATAATATTTCTGGACAAGTTGGTTGAATAATGGTTTACTAGGTACCTTTCTAGTGTTGTAGGACAGAGCATTCTGCAGTTGTGCAGCCTGAATAGCAAAGAAATGATGGAAAAAGCCACTTTCAATAAAGTTAATTTAAGTTAGTAAGACTGCAGTACTAAGTGCTGTTTTAACTTAAATAGTTGGTGTATGTTGCAGAGACTACTTAACACCATGTAACCTGCAAGTTTGATGGATTATCTTATAAAAACAAATTACTCTTATTTTACAGCTGATAGAATATTGTTGCATGTAGACGTCTCTCCAGATGGGTCTGCTACAAATTTACGGCTTCTTGGTCAACCTGAACAGCAGCATCACAAACTTCAGGACTATCTGCTATCTTGGGACCATAATAAGGATATTGCTACAAATGTGATGACATTGTGTTCGTACAAATTAAATTATTATGTTATTTTATCAAGCAGAAATTGTTCTGGTAGAACTGCTAAATTCACTCAGTGAGGTACAATGCTACCCTCATTATTGGTCTTGAAGCAAATTTTGTGGCAATTTTTTTGTTTTGGTTTGGGAGGGTGTATGCCCTATGTTAGACTTTGGTTGTACTGACTGACCTAATCACTTCAGTGTCAGATAGTATCCGCGCTCATTTTGAAGTTGAAAATATACTATCAAAAAATTAAACAACACAAAGAAAAGGCCATCTAATACTTTTTTTCATGCAAATGTACATTGCTTGCATTATAAATATTCTTATGCATTTTCAGGCGTATTGAATGATGATGATTCAATTTGTGGAAAAAATTTAGAAAAAATGGAGACAGAACAGCTGGAAGAAATGTCTGAATGCAGAATATGTCAATCTGTTGAGTTGTATGATGACTCAAGTAAATGTGGACCAAGTGTACCTCAACCCTTATGTAATAATGTTAAGTGTGGGGCATACTATCATAGAAGCTGTTTATACACGGTAAGGCAAAATTCACTGTAAGCTTTTCTTCTATTTTATTTATTAATTGCATTTATTTATGAGTAGGTAAAACATGTCATGTATAAATTTATTTACTACTTATTCAGGTCTGTTCATTTTGCAATATTATTGTCTTTTATGTGCATTGTACATGTAGAATTATGTTGCTTTCAGTGGCTTTTAGTGGCAGAGGGAGGACGTCAACCACACTTCGGAGTAGCCATTGGCAGTTGCCCAAGCTGCCTTCAGCCTATTCAGTGCAGTGAAAAAGATGTTTAAGAGAATAAGACTAATAAATTGCATAAAAGTCCTGACTGCGAAATTAAAAACTATAAAAAATAACATTCTTAAAAACTTAAATGCTCCATATGTAGGTAAATACTATCTTTTGCAGTAGGTACTGGCTACTGTCATGCTAGGATCACTGCTCGTCACAAAACTCACAAATGATCTAAAAATTAGACGTTAGGGTAAGATAACAGTTGTGTATGTCAAGTGCCATCCAATATCCAAGTGTTATGTGATAACATTATGATGAAATAAAATTATTGTTCTTTTAAATTTGACTTTATTTTTAAATATACCCTTGTCTAACTTATTTGTATGTGTTGATTCGACTTAAATAATTTCAGTGACCTGTAGCGCCATCTATTAGTGAAAGTGGTGCATAAGTTTAATTTACATAATGCATTTTAAAATTTTAATGTACTATTTGTAACAATTAATATTGTACATAAATGTTATCATTCGGCACTCATGAACTTTCCCTATGCCAAATCTCTGCGCCTAAGGTGCTTAAAAAATGTGATCCCAAGATTATATTAATACCTAGATATTTTGGCAGTTGGCATTTTCGAGTGTACACTTCGCTGGAGGGCCCCTTTCTTACTTTTGCAGACGGCGATGGCAAGGAATGTTTCCACTGATCTTCAATTTGCAGGCGGTGGTGAGGCTATGGGCCACTTCACGAGCTGCAGATGGAATACTTTTCCAGGTTTATGTGTACATAACACAACATAGGTGCCACCAAGATTTTCCTAACGTACCTAGCTAGCTGTTTGTTACTGCTAATTGCTTGGTTAAACAGATATTTTTAAGATTTTAGACCCTATTAGTAATCTAACTTTGCTTTTGAAGCTCAAATAAAACAAAGTAAGTGCATTTACTTTTTAATATTATTAAAAATTACGTAGACATAATATTTGTGGTTACATAGAATTATTTTGTATAAACAATGTCGCGATTAATGCTTAAACCAGCCTTCAATGTGTGTTACGCTGCTAGAAGATTCTCCTTAAAACGACACCAGCAAATTGCGCCGGCAAAGTTATTGTTACTTCACGCAGATCTACTCCAGTATTCCAAGTACACAAATAACGAAAGCGGTTATTGTTCATTACACAAAAAAGGTTTCCCCACAAAGCTTAATCTTCACATGACAATGTAAATGCATGAGGTTATTCTATAAGAAACTGTTACATTATGTGCTAAGCAATGTTTCGATTGCTGTCATTTAGGTTGTCATGTAAAAGCAAGGTGACTATCTTAAGAGGTAATTTAATCACAAGGGCACAGCAGCGAGGCTAGTGCTTGAGCCAGGAGCTTCTCCACTCTGTGGGCCAGTTTCGCGACCGACATTCTGAAATCAGATAAAACATTACATGAGTGTTGATTCTGAGATATATTTTAGACACAGATACTGAGAGAAGATAGAACTTTTAAAATTTAAAAAACAATCAATGCAGTTTCTTCATGATGGACGGATGGTTTTATTGCAATTAATATTAATTCCATCATGGCATGTAAAATGTTCTAATAATTTAAGTGATTTTTATGTGTATCTGGTACTGAAACATAATTGTTATGTCCATTACACAGCATATGATTTTTCAGAATTACAAAAATGTCATACCTTTACATGAATTTGATTCTTGAGCATTGCAGCACGCAAAATTAACATAGACGTCCGTCGTTGATATTCCTTTCCCATTGCTAAACTTCTTTCAAATGTGGTACTTCTTTGGTCCACATCTTTAGCATACAGGATTTTATTATGTGAATCAATACGTGCCTGAATCTGTCCATCGAGTATTAACTGCATGAGCTCGTCTTCAAGGGCATTTACTGTGCGATTAAACGCAGCAGCCATCAGTCGCATATCGGCCGAGAGGTATGGACTGAAGTATTGGATAAGAGCTCTGTTTCGAATCTGCATATACAATGAATTTAAATGGGGAGCTAAATACATGTCTAGAAGCAGGTTGTCACGAATCTCATCCAATAGCCTTAAGCAGGAGCCATACTTTGATTCATAAAATTTAAAAATAATGTCTCGTAACTGTGGCTCTAGTTCTAAGAATAATTTAAAAGAACTGCTAACTATAACTTGTTTTTGAAGTTCAGAGCGATCAAAAGTGGCAAGAGCACATAAGCCACCATAAACAGCTACATTATTACTGCTGAGTAACTCTGGATAGTCACAATGATCAATGCTTGCAGCTAAGAAGTGTTTAGCTGCAGATTTGTATTTCTTTGTAGCGAGTTCTGCTAACCCAGCTGCACATTTTAAGCGAGTTAGTATAGATTGATTTGAGTCCTTTCCTGGTACTTCATTGAAATCTGGTGTACCTTCAGCTTTCGACACATAATTAAGGACATGAGCCCAGTTCTGCAAATAGACTGAAACCTTAACTACATTGAGACACATCATTATTATGTGTTTGCCACTGGTACAGTAATCTCTTGCTCTCGAATAGCACTTCAAAGCACTTGTGAGGTCTCCACAATCAAGATAGTGGTCCCCAAGATCATCATGTCCTCTTCGAATACTTTCTTTAATTGAATTGGTTTTATAATTTTTCAAGTCTGTATCTAGTTTTTCTAATTTAATGGCAGCTTTTTTGGTCTTAGATTCTATCCAAATGCTATCCAGTACTGGGATGTCTTGTGAGCCCATCTGGACTGCAACATCTGGTAACCCAGCCGTTGCTATAGCTTCAGCAAGCTTTTTGTGTAAAGTTTGGTATAGACTTACATTATAGGTGGTCATGACGTAGGAAATAGCCATTTTTAGTGCTTCTAACCTAAGTGAAGGGCAATGGTCTGATACAAACATTAATCTGTACAGCTTAGCAAATCCTGTATACGAGGCAGCGTAGGTTTCCAAATCCAGAGTGGGGTTCTCGACCACAGAGCACTCAGTTTCATTGTTTTCATTGTCTTCAAGTGGAACGTCCACTTGCATTGGTTCAGCGTTGCTCTACAAGAAAAGGACGTAACTGTTAGAATGAATGTTTATGTTAATTTATACACGTTGAATTGTATATTTATTTGCACGTTTTAAAATTGCTATGCTTACCATCTCGAACATTTTATATCAACAAACTTCACTTGCAAAAGAAAATACGCGAATTCCACTGTCAACGCAGGAAACCAACCTAGAACACAAAGTAAACGCTTACTCCTTGTACATATGGAGTTGTCCAATTAGTCGAGACGTATCTTATGATTTCAGATCACTTTTGCTACTTAAACCGGTACGATTGAAGTTAGAGTAATCATTATCAAAATACCTTTATCATTACGTTTCTTTTCTGCAGCGGCATTTTTCTTTTTTGACGAGATGAGGTATTCAGTGTTACCAGACTTAAGTATTTAGTATTTACCCACAGACTACTTAGATATATTTACTACATCTACATTGAGGTTTGAGGTGGTATTCTGACTAATACTGACTTTTACCATTTTAATCTAGCGCTCTTTGCAAGAATCATCCCAATCCTTACGTTACATTCTTAGTTGATGAAATTATCAAATGCGATCCTCAGACCAAATAATTTTTTGGTCTGTGGTGTGGTAATATACGCATGATTGCCAATGGTGAACCGTTTAGTTAAATTAAATTGTTTAATTAAACCTACGAATTAAACAAAACGCTGTATGAGTTTAATTTAAACTACCTATAGGAATTTTATTTTATTTAAAATCTTGTAATTATAAATAATTAAATACCTACCTTACTTTGCTTACAATTACGTACCTACCTATTAGGTAAGTAGGAATGCGAATGATTTTAGTTTTTAAAGTGAGTAATAAATAGTAAAGTAAATAGGTATGTAGGTACTTTTTGTTTTGTTTTTTTAACGAAGGTACTTAGTAAGTAATATAATTCATGAAATTTAAAGTAATGAAAATGGTTAGGGTCGTAAAATGAACTATTCTATTTTTGTCAGAATAGTCTGGGTATTTACAGTTGCAGCCACATAAATATCAGGCGTTAACTTAAGGGACTTCTGGAGGTGGAGAGAGATCGAGAAAATGTTATAACGAACGCGCGTTTGAACTTGCAAGTTTTGCAATTGGCCGCAGTGGCCGTTGCTTGGTGCATTTGGAACGCGCGACAGTAGCGAATGTTGCGATTCAGTATCGATTTAGCATCACTAGTAACAAGCGATTGTTTAGCGCAACATTGGATAAAAGGGGCCGAGTGTTCTGTGGCGACCGCAGTTTTGAATACGCAAATAGGCTGACTGACTACGCCGCTGATTTGAATATGTATAGAAACTACAACAAAAACCTTACACATTACAACGCATGACCTAACGATGCTGCACACCGTTTGTAAGTATCGATGCTGTATCGCGATAGTTGCCAAAATTATAATCACTACATTGTTGCGATGTTAAATAGTGGTAGGCAGGTACGTTAGCGAGGGCATACGAGACTATATAGAGACTTGAGATAATATATACCTATAAGATTGCAACTGCGGCATTTTTGCGATAGGTACCATAACCACTAAATGGCTGCAACAAGTCGTCCTTTTGGACGTAGGTGTAGGTCGAATTTAAGTACGGTAATAGATTTGAGGTCAAATTGTGTATAAATGTAGATCGAGATGTTTGCTTTTTCACGAGCGATGGCATTTTCGAGCACCTGATGCGCATGTCCTAAGAAAATCGATTGTATCTATGTACCTACAGTAAACAAATCACTGTCAAATGAAACCCCGTCTTCATGTCGTATTTTGTAACCTCAATTAAGCTAAAATACTATAGGTACGTGTAAAAAGTAAAAGTTATGAGGTAGGTGAGGTATAAAAAAAATTTAAGCGTTGCTGTAAGTACTTTTTGTTTTTTATCAGTTGTACTTACTACCTACCTACTTCAGTACCACAAACTGGTAATTTGTAGCAGGGTCACTGTCTCTTCAGAAACTTTTTTATTAATTGTATATAGGTAAATACCTACATTTATGTACGTATATTATTATTTTGCCACGAAAGTGTTTTGACATTGCTTAATTATTATAAATGGTAGTAGTTGGTTAATTAAGTATCTATTAAATTCAATAACTTTACGTTAGCAGTTTGGCAGTTAATGACTAACCAAACATCGTTAAATTCAAGATTTGAAAACAAGGTTTGTTTAGTTATTAGATATACCTATAGGCACAATACGTAATGCTGTCCGGAATGTATGGAAAAAATACATTAACTAAGTGGCATATTCTATTATAATATTCTACAGTTGATATTTTTACTTAACTGGAACTGATGTATTATTACATCAGTTCCCTTAAATGTTACACATATCTAATGCACAAACGTGCGTTGTAGAGACGATAGAGATTAAAAGTACTTAGTAGTTCCGCTTGGCATACCTAATACTAGGCGTTTTACATAATACCTACTTACATACTTTGTCATATCATATCTAAGTCAATATATTCGAGCAGGAGATTTATATGGGTTATGTATATTTTTAGACGTTGACACAGTGTGGCGAAGCAAATGTGCGGGAGTTATTGGTCCAAAACAGTACGAAACATAACTATTTATGTCTTGAACGACACTGCTACTTTAGTTCTACTGTGGTTAGTTTGCGGTTAATATTTAAATATCTTAAATTTCTATTCGATGTGATAAAAGTAAAGAAAAGTGTTATGTTATCACATCTGTGTAGAGTAGATAAAGAAAGATAAACAAAATTTTGTGTGTTGGTGTAATAATTGTGCCTATAAGTTAATGTTCTAGGTGGTTGAATGACTCCATATGCATATCGGTAAAGTTCATCGTGATGAAAACGATATTCTCGTTTATGTTGGTGTATTTATTACACTGTGAAGGTGCCGTGGTTGTTAGAGGATATGAACCCGACCATAATGATCGTCCGATCATTGGTATACTATCGCAGGAACAATCAATCTATTTCCACACTAAGTACCCTGACGAGAATTATACAAGTTACATTGCGGCATCCTACGTAAAAGCCGTGGAATCATCTGGTGCAAGAGTGGTGCCAATCATGTGAGTTGCTACATATTATTATAGGCTTCATGCTGCAGCAGTTTATACCAGCCAGTCTTGGGAAGTTCAGAGAAATAAAAAAACGACACGTAATTATAAGAAAATAATAATAATAAAAGATCGAGGAAAAAGGATTAGCCCTGTTTTGTGGATAGGTTAAAAAATTACGCATATATACATTATAATATAAACATTCTTAATTCCAGGATTGGCAAAGAACGCAGCTACTATGAAGATCTAATGAGCAAAATTAACGGGTAAGGTAAAAATTACGGTGGTACCTACGCGTGACGGTGATATCCCTGAGGATACTCATCAATTTCCACTTTTCCTTTGAAAAAAGAAAGATTTTTCAGAGTCCTGTTTCCTGGTGGAGGAACATATTTTAACCAATCTAACGGTTACGCTGATGCCGGTCAGCACATCTACGAGATAGCTCAACAATTAAACGACCAAGGGGACTACTTCCCTATCTTCGGCACTTGCCTCGGATTTGAACTTCTCATTATTCTTGCTTCGGGTCGTGGGAAAGAAGAGAATAGGATAAAATGCTATTATTTCCGCAATCTGCCTCTCGATTTTACTGATGGTAAGTACAGTAACAACAAAATATGGATATTTTGTTGTCGCTATCTAAATAATTATAGGAATTATTATCTAAATCATTTCAGTAGATGGTTCTGTATTATATTGTGTGTATCACATTTCCGCATCGGAATCTAGTTACGTAGACAAACCTATTAATTTTTTTAAATTTCCTGTTTTTGACTGACGTTTTTATTTTTTATTAGTATACTGTACTTACCATACCTACTTTTTCATATTTCAGACTTTCGCTCCAGCAAATTGTTTAAGAAAGCTCCCGAAGACGTAATTCAATTACTTGCCAACGAAGAAATAACCGTAAATGCTCATCAATTCTGTATAGTCGATGATGTAAGTAGCATAATTACTTTCTGACATGCTTACTATATTTATTACTGTACTGACTTAGTAGGTATAATAATTGATTTACAATATACAATGCTTGTAATATTGGCTCAAACAATACATAAGAGAGTCGCTTTTTCTCCCTTCCGTAAAGCCATACCAGTATTTGTATCGCAACATGGTTTCCTGTACCCGTTTACCATGGTTACATGTGAAACATTATTCCATTATGAAAATATTATGTCATGGAATTTAAGATATTAATGGATATTAGGTGAACTGAATTCATCACACTATGTTTTCCTGTGTAGTGTTTTGAATCGGCATGGCAACCAACTCCACGCGGGTTTTCGTTTTGAAAAATAAGTTATCGAATTAAATATTTATTTTGCAAACTGTTCCAGAATCTAATTTCTCACAACCTGACCAAGGACTGGCTGGTATCATCACATAGCAATGACAATCAGGACGTAAAGTTCATTGCAAGCATTGAACATAGGAGGTAAAAGAAATACTGTACTAATACTCGTAAAGGTGTTGCCACATCCGGCCACATTCAGATGGCATGTTTCTCGTTTGCTAGGTTCTAAATGTTTACTTTTTAACATCGGATACGATTGATATAATAACTATTTGAGGTCGAACGTATCCACGTTGTGTTTACTCATGAAGTCTTAAATGGTCGGTCCAAAAAAAGTTCGTGTACTTACAGCGCTAAAATTCATTTCATATTAGTATAAATCATACACAAATACTATCCTAGATATTCGTCCTTCTAAACATTCGCATAAGCGTAAAAGGTATTTTATGTTATGTTGCAGGTATCCTTTCTACGGAGTTCAGTTTCATCCAGAGAAGGTTTCTTTTGAATGGAAGCCTTCCAAAAATTATCCTCACACAGCAGATGCCGTGAAAGCAAACCGTTACTTCATGGATTTTTTCGTTAGTGAATGCAGGAAAAACCTACATTCTTTTGCCAATGCTGCTGAAGAAAACCAGTACTTAATTTATAAATATACACCTCTCTTCACTGGTGCGCTTGGGAGCGCCTACAACCAGTGTTACTTTTTTGAGCCTCGAGGAGCGACTCATAAAAATGACATTGAGTAGTATTAGTAAATAATAGTAAATTAATATTAAATTTTATAAAAACACACAAAGTTGACGTCGTTGTCACTGTGAGAGACGCGATAAATGAATTTCGTTGAGTTATTTTAATAGTTATATTGAATTGTTTATTGATAAGTTATGCTGATAGTCATTATTATATACCTACCCAATGTAGAATAGCTATTAAAAACAATTTCGTAAATAAGTACATGACTTTCTTTCTCTCATGTTGTTACAACCAATCCGCATTAGAGCATCTTGGTGGATAGCCGACAACATCTTACCTATTTTTTTCTATCATAAGATTTCCACCAAAGAAGCTAGCTACCACACTTATCATAATTATTTTCTTTAAGCCTCTTTTTTTTATTAAATAAAAGTACATTGAACTTTAAATCCACTAAGGAAGTTTTTGAGATAGAAGAAGTCAAATATTTTTTACACTATTTGACTACTTGTAATCCGTGTTAATAACTTCAGGTAATTACTTATTATTACGACAGAGTTGTTCATAACTTGAAGTTTAGGCCACTACCCTTCGCATG
>DWQK01002737.1:0-12596 GCA_018231225.1 Noctuana stator | reverse complement strand
CCTAATGTCACTTTATCCATACGATTTTTAGTTCCCGATACGCCCGATACGCAGCGCTGTTCAAAATCCCATACAAATTTAACTGTTACTACTAAATGACGGATTTGTAAAATGTTCGTGATACGCCTACTGTATCCGTCATCGAGTAGTAACAGTTAAATTTAGTATGCGATTTTGAACATCGCTCCGTGGGCGTATCGGGAACTAAAAATCGTATGGATAAAGTCTATCAAAGCGACATTACGTACGTAACTCGATTACTTGACGTAGTTCTTTATTATTCGTGATAGGGCTACTGTTCATTGCAGGTTTCGTCATCTCTCATGATATTATAGACAGCCAATGACTGTCTTTCAAAAACTCTTTTTTTTTTTACATTTTCGGAACAATTTTTTTTATTACGCAATCGTTTCTGCTCTTCCCTAAAATCATGTGGTATTTATTCGTCGAGTGCAAAGCTTCCGAACCTTTAGATGTTTGCACTTTGTTTATTGTAATGCCTAATCCAGTAAGTACCTATTTGCTGGCAACTAATTTTTTTTGTTCGTTTAAGTCAGTTGTTCGTATTTACTGTATCAATATTGGATCCTGTATAGTTGTGATTCGATTGATCTACTTATTTTACCTGTTTATTATATTTCCGAATTTTTTTTTTGAAAACCTTGTTTTAAAGTTAATTAGAAGTTTGAAAAATTATAATTTTGAACAGCTTTTTGTGAATCAAGAAATATTTGTTCTATGAATCGTAATTTGTTTAGCAAATTCCTTCTGTTTTCGTATCTATCTTTACATTTAGAAATTGATATGCTGAGAAATGATCGTCCGCCATGTATCTGTTAAATGGACGCTAAGTCTCTGGGAGGTCCGACCTACCACTGCGCAGGTTTGTCAGTGTCATTACACCTCGAAACGTTGTCAATTTGTCACTGCGATAATATTTTAGACCACGTTTCCGAGTTTAAACTGCGATGGCCCCGATACTTGATGGATGGGCGAGCAGTGCGCTATGTCTCATAAATTTTACTTGACTTGGTCAGATTAACGCACTTTGTTACTTATAATCTTACCTTTATTAGTAGGTAGTAGCATGTAGGCCACAATACAAAAAAAACGAAACAACTAATTTTGTGTGAGCGTTATATATTTTTGTTGTGTTATTTGTATTTGTATACGAAAATGTGAAAGATATAAGTAATAAACAACGAAGGTAAATAATACATACGCTTGCATATTTTCTCATAAAGACTTCTCGAAGGTTATCTACGTGTCGGAGACCGAAGCTAATCATGTGAACTAAGTGAAATCGAACATAGCACAATGAAATGTATTTTTGCAACGTTGTGTGAGCTTTCACTGTGATCTTCATATAGGTAGATAGTACTAAGTATTTGATGGTCTAATTCTATCTCCTTATTCTACAATCAACTTAAATAACTTCTTAGATCGATAAGGGATTTGCTACGACGGTATTACATTCTCCACAAATTACAGTTTTAATTTAATTATTATACTTAGTTCTGGACACATACCGTGAGAACATATTTTATGTTATTATTTATATTTACCTATAATATTATGTTGCATACTTTTGTTTTACATATTTTTCATATATGTAAGTAGGTGCGTACTTAGATACCTAATTGTATATATAAAGAACAAAACTGAAAACAATTTATCAAAATTGAAATATTATCCCGCAAGATGATTTGCAAGATTCGAATAATTTAAACAAATGGTACTTTGTAAATCATTGAGATGGATGGATGGCAGAAATCTAACTAGTTCCTAGTTTACCTATAGATACCTAAGTAACTAATACCAATAGATCAGCGTGGTGGAGTATGCTCTAGGTGTTCCCCGGTTGAGGGGTGATTTGTGCCCAGCAGTGGGACATAAAAAAGGGTTGGAGGCAACTAAATAACTAACTGTTAACTAGCTATCTGAGCTCACACGTCGAGACGTTGCTACTCATGAGCACTGAGATGGTCGCTTCCACCTTATCCACGCTCCCCAAGCGAAAACACAAGATCATTTCACACACGAGACCTGCTTTACAGGTAATGACAGTAGCGTTGGAACTTTCCCGCTCGAATGTACAGTTCTACCATCTTTAAAGTATATTCCTTTAACTTTATACTATATCCGCACTGGAGCAGCATGGTGGGGTATGCTCTAGTCCTTTCCCGGTTGAAGGGAGGCCCGTGTCCAGCAGTGGGACAAGAAAAGCGTTGAAGGCAAAGCAAATAAATTTACACACAAGAATGTTTTTGGTTACCAGGAGTGCATAGAAATGTGGATACGCAGCGGGCCGGCGTGCTCGAGCGGCGGGGGCTAGCATGGCCCTGCTGCTCCTGCTACTGGCCACCGCCGAGGCCGCCACGCTCGGCGACATCGCGCGACGCGACACCGGGGATGTCTTTACCCTCATCGGTAATTAATAAAACCTATTCATAGATGGATACTTCTTTATTCGGTACACACCGATAAATACTCGTACCTACATCGTTTTATGTAAACAGTAATTAGATGATTATTGTTAAAATAAAAATTTATTCCAGACAGCTATTAAGAAAGCAAAATTTAACTTGAAGAGAAATAAGGTCTAAGTAATTAATGTACCTAATAATGTGCAGAAGAAAAAGAGATTAAAATAAATACCTAAATATTAACGCTTCACAATCACAGCCCCACACTAGGGTGTGTGTCGTAGGTGCCATGGACACATACAAAGACAAACACACAAAACCCAGACCGAAAACAGAAATCATAATTCATCATTTAAATTTCTGCCCCGCCGGGGATCAAATCCGGGACCCTTGGTGGACGGGCGTGGTAACTACTACACCACGCGGGTCGTCAAACTTAAACTTACCTGCAAATTGCTACCAAAAAAATCATCATACCAATATTGCTTAGATTACGTTGTGAATATTGTAATAAAATATGCCTGTTGTTTCCTCAGGAGAGAAATGCGGCGCAGCACAGTGCGCTGAGCATGGTGCAGGTTCAACAACGAGTGAACTCCAAGCTACGGGATGCACCTGTTCCTGCCCGCAACGTGCACCATTGTTCAGAGAAGATCGTGAGTTATGCGTCGACGACTTACCAGGTAAGAATGAATAATATTATCAGATCATAGCGCGGCAGAACCGAGCGCATTTCAGCGACGTACATCCATCCATCCATCCATTCATCAGCCTTTGGAGGTCCACTGCTGGACTAAGGCCTCCCCTAAGTTCTCAGTCCAGCGATGCACTTAACTTTGTGAAAATAATATCTCTCTAACGGTTACAGATAAAAATCCAAGACTTAAATATTTCATACAACAAGGCTAAAATTGTGTACCTACCTACTTTTTACACTTTCTTTTAATAAGCCTTTATAATAATCCTAATTTCTACAGGAGTATTTTTTGGGAACTTCCAGCAACTTTCTTTTAATCAAAAGTACTGTAGTTACCTATTGTAGATCTTGACCTAACTTAGAGCATTGGAAATTCAGTCTAGCTACGTTACCATTTTGTTGGTGTTGGTATGTACGTAAATAAAGAATCTACTCTCTGTTTACTCAGCAATAAACCTACTTGAATATTTTATTTTAATGATTTTTGGAATAGAGGCACGTAGGTACTTAACTGAAATATCTACTTCACAAAATCTTACTACGTTACTCACCTATGCTTTCGCAGTGTCATCGGCCAAGTCAAGATATTTTAATTTCTGTACTGTTAGTTTTAGCACATTCCTGTGATACGGTTCGGTTATTAAATTTAAAATAAATTAACACGGAGCCGTAAAAATTCTAAAAATGTTAAGTAGGAATGTAAGTAATATCAATAAGCTCATAAATACCTATCTGCAGTGAACTTATTTCTATATCTTTATTTTCATTATTGCAACAGTTTTATGACTTGTATGAGAAATGTATGCACTTTATGCGCCTACAATTTTTTCAGATTTCGTAATATTAAAAATATGGCATATTGGTCCTATAATTTTTTCGCCAAATCCTTAAATAAATTGGTAACAAATTTCGCAAAATCACATCAATTACCGCATTTAGCGGCAATATAGAAATTTGTAAGAATAAAACCGTTAGTAATATGCGTATTGGATACTCGAAAGCCTAATGTATTGAGCAAATCATGTGACAGTATGCTTAATACCTTTTGTAACGTACCCAAAATCCTTGGAACTTAAGAATATTATTTAGTAGCGTATCAAAGTTGACAAATATTTGTGTATTGGGGATTTTATGTCGTCATTTGAATACATTATTTGCAGAATGTTCGTTAGCCACTTTCGGGACGGGCGTTGGAGTGCAAAGGATCCCGTTTGTATACTTGCCGCTGAAGGGACAGATCATTCATCCTTCCAGAGAAATTACTTTTCATAGTAAGTACCTACTAAGACTGCTCTACTATAATAAAAATGTAATTTAATTCACTTTTATATTTTACTAGCTGTGCCCTGCGATTTCATCCGCGTTAAAAATTATAAAGTAATGCTTGATAACCTATAGATACCTCAGAAATGTAGCTGTCATGCACGAAAATAAATTTTTCAAATCCGACTTGTATAGTTCCAAGGATTAGCGCGTTCAAACAAACAAACTCTTCAGCTTTACATTATTAATATAGACTTAATTACTGTTGTTAATGGCTCACACTTTACTAAACTTAAAAACTTAGCCTCTGATCGTACCACTTTTTTAAGATGGATTTAGGCATCTTAAAGTAAAATGGTGGCACATTTACTTACCACAAATTGTAAATAAATTTTAACCGCAATTCCAGATGTAAAAACGCCTATATGCGCGGTGTCAGGCGCGCAGTTTCTGACGCGGAAAGGTTTCTTGGACCTTCGTAATACTCTTGATGCAGATGTGCCATTCAGCCTTTTTCGAGATGAAGGAAGAACATTTCTCCAGGTATAAACTCAGCTATCGTTATAATGGATACAGTTTGATGACAATACATTGTTGTTTTGTTCCAAAAAATAACGAAATCATTGGGTTACATTTAAAATGATAAACTCTGAACCCAATATTTTAAATACCCGAAGACACGTAATGTAAATTATAAAGATTCTTAAATAACTTCACACCTTATTGCCTGTGGGCGGTTGATATCTGATGTAGGTTGGCCACTAACCCGTATCTCCACAAAAACGCATTTTAGCAGCGTAACGCAATTTAGGTCGAATAAGTTCAGGCCTTTCTCGATTGTGGAGAGAGACTTCCCGAAGTGGGCTGTAAAAATTAAGAGTTGCAGTCGTAGATCTCATAAAATTCTATTCTTATCTTTATTGATTTCTTTATTTTTAGTGGAGTGGCGAAGACGATGTCCGTGCAAGCATGTCGGGGCGCGTCATGGTCGTGCGACTATTGTGTCGTGACGTCGCTGCGACCCCCACATCTCCCATGGACTTACGAGGCGTGTTTACTCCCTGTGTTGCCTTCCGAGTGCAAGGAAGCCCTCCCAGACACACTAGCAGTAAGTCAATATTCTATTATGACTTGACAGAGTTGTCTAATATTTAACTGTACCTACGAAATACCTTTATAAATATAAATTTTATTTCATTGCAGATGTAACTGAAGTTCAATTTGCACCCAACGCCCAAACTTCCGATGCCTCTACCACGTCAGGATTAACAATCACAGAATACGTAGCAATAGGCATTAGTTCCTTACTTTTAGGTTTAGTTTACGTTGCATCAGTATTTCTTTATTTGCATATTCGTAAACGTCGGAAAATAGCTTCTGAAGAAGGTACTGTGAGAAGAATAAAAAAAATTAAAAAGAAGGACGGTTCAAGTATAACAGAACGCGATATTATTCGCATAAATAACGAACGAACGCAGTCTATGCCGCCAATTTGTCAAGAAGACGGGGTAGTCAAGAAAAATCCGTTGTTGACTGTAGGACGACAATTTCATGAAAACAAAAGTAATTTTCCAAGCGACTCTGGGAGTGGTATGTCAGATTCAGAAGACTTTGCTGATAGTAGCGCTCGTAGCGAAGAAAACTTTTTCAATGTTAGTCGAGTAATATTTATTATTATTCATAATAATATAGTGTTATCTTTAACATGAGCAAACATGTAACCTAAGATTGTGTTGTGATTACTTTTACAGAGTCAAACTACATCGGCTATTGTACATCAAAGACATGTGGACTTGAGAAATTCGAACGACAACCTGGAAGTAAATCATAGGGATGAATCAAATATCGAACGGCTTCCTGACGAGCATGTTTCCATTGTAGAGACAATAGAAGATCGGGAAATCACAAGACCAGTAGGCACCACCAGGCGGAAGCTTTACTTCAACCCAGCGTATTTCGAACCTCATTTAATGGCTGTATGTACAAAATCGGTACTTATTTTCATTTCAGTATATCAACTAACTAAAATAATACATCTATTATTTAATATTCCAGGACCCACCAGCAGCAGCTCTAGAATTTCTATCTAAAATTCGTGAAGTTATATCAATTGCGAAACACAAAATGGCATCCAAAAGATTTCAGCCAGTTCTTAATCAAATTCCAGAAGAAGAAACATATGCATCTAATGGAAATAGTATAGATATTTACCAAGGACAGGGAAGTCAAAGAAGTGGAAGTGTTGTAAGTTTAAAAAGAGAAAACAGCAGAAAGAGATCTGTAAACTGTCTAGGTTGTCCTGGTTGTCAATCGGATAGCAGTAATGATATTAGAAATGTGGTGAGATATAACATAACAGCATGTTCTAATTGTCTGCATAGCAAAGGTGATAAACAAAATAGTATACGTGAGTGGCTCGAGAAGATTCCTATTGGAAAAATGCAGCTGTCTCATAATGAACTTGTACCAAATACAAATCAACAAGGTTTGGTTAATTCTCTTCTGTCTCTATCAGAAAATCAAAGTAAAATAAGGAAACAAAATAGTTTTTCGACTTCGAACTCTACGCATTTATCAGATAACTTGCATACAACTAAACGAACAACATCTCGGTCAGTCAGATCGGAACCTTCAGTAAGAAATTATAATATACCACTACCAGATTTCCAAACAACCAATACAGAAAACAATTATAACTGCTGTCAAACTGTTACACGTGCCGATGACATTAGACCAATTGGTTTTAAAGAATATCGCTCTGGAAGTTTAGGAAGCTCCAACGGAAGCAAGACGAAGCGAAATAATAAACTGCTTTGTAATAAAAATGCTTTACCCGATATGGTTAACGATACCATTGCTTTGGATAATTTTTCGAAATCATACACGCTTAGTAGTTCAGACGAAGAAAAATTTACGAACAATGCACAAGATAACAAAATAAATTATTCGTGTATAGGGGCCAATTCTGATAGTCCATCCGGCAATGAATATGAAACAGACAGTCTAGAAAGAACGTGTAATAAGAAGAGAATGTTAACGCCTTCAGATTACGCTGATATACCATCCTCCCAAGCTAGCCCAAGTTTAAGTAATGCGTTGCCCTTAGAAGAAGAATTAACAATGCGCAATGCAATATATAAAACGCATTCTAGCAGTAATAGTAATACGCCATCACCACAAAGAGATATTTGCATAGATCAAAATCATTATGAAACAATAGAAATTAAGAAAAATGTATCAAAAGATGAGACTACTACAGATAGTAAAAATAGTCCAAATCGTGCATACAGTCTAGTGACCGAAGTATATGTTAATAATAGTTACAATTTCGGAAGCACTCCAACTTCACCTAGCGGATCGGAATGTTCAATGGGAAGCAGGAAAAATATTGAAATCAATAAAGAGCACGTAGTAAAACCAGGATGTTTGACTATAGAAGTCAAAGATCCACCAGAGAATTATATCAAAATACATGAATCCGATGGCTTTGAACCAGATACGTTGGATCGCAAGCATTCAAAACATAAAGAAATTATAGCAAGCATTCAATTTAGTCGTAGTGACATTTTAAGTAATCTAAATAGTAAAGCAACTGAAAATAATCAGCGCATACAACTTAGAAGCAGCGGTACATTTAAGAAGAATGATAACAGGAGCGACTACGCCAGAAAATTTAATAGCCTTCGGAATGACCAATCACAAAGCAAAAACCTACAAAATTACCCGAAACTGTCACCAAATACATTTAGTGAATCGAAGTTAATGGAAGACAATAGAGAGATAATGTGGGAAAATGACGCTAGTTTAACATCAGAAGAAGGTCGAATTCTTACACTGGAATTAAGACATTCAAAGAGGCAGCGTCAATGCACCCCACCAACGATTAAACAGATAAAAAATTTAGCTCGTCCAGACATATTGCCTCCACTACCACCTACAGAGAGCCCGATATACGAAAAGCCCATCACCCCACCGAAACGAGTAGAAAGCGATAGACTAGAAATCCACCAAAAAAACTTGAATGGCAGAAGCCTTAATCTGAGAACACTTTCCAATACGACCAACTTCGATTTACCCGGGAAATCAAGTGAATCTCTATGTGGATCTTCCTGCAGTCCATTGAGCGCTTCTGTCATATCAAGAGAATCACTTTATGAAGATCTAGAAACTGTCAACATATCACGACAACTCGATAAAACCGACGATACGTGCAGGATATCAATTAAAAACAATCCTGGAAAATCTAATAGTATAAATACAAATACGTTTGTTAAAGGACAAAAACTAGAAGGACAAGGTAAAACAAAATTAAAGCGCAAGAAAGTATCTAGTATAGAAGACTCAGGATATTTAAGTAGTGACTCAACAAGTTCTAGAAAATTTCAGAAGTTAGTTATAGCTAAAATTGTCAGTTGCAGTGAAAGCGATGATACTGAAAATGAAGCTAGAAGTGAATCTGGTGCCGAGAGCATAGAAACTCATTCAGTTTACTTCGGAAGCTTTCGTAAGTTACATCCGAATGTTGAAAAGTGTATGAATAATAATAGTGGCATAAGAGATAGTAATAGATTAAGAAAAAAGGTGATCAAATGTTGCGAGAATTCTTAATTCGTATCCAAATACGCCAAGCATGTTTGGATGCGACTAATGGCGGTAAAAATAATTAATCTACGGAACGCTTATTTTAAAAACTACAGTTAACTAGTTATTTATCGGTAAATCTGTAATTTTCTTTAAGTGAACTAACATTAAGTTACTTGCGAACTAATTACAATATTATATAATTGTGTAAAGATACATAATTAAATATAATAATCTATAAAACTTATTTTCTTAATAATTATTTTTTACAAATTAAATGACATGTCGTTAAAGATATTATGGTGCAATCTATAATATAATGTGCAATATAACTAACTATAAAACTTATTTAGGAAATAATTTAAGTAATATTTAATACTGTAAATATATATTGCCAATACTTTAAAGATATTTAAGTATAGATAATAAGCTAGTACATTCCAAATTAATTTATGGAGTTTTTAATTGTTTTTAAGAAGATAACGAAAATATTTATAAGATATAGATTAACTTGGCCGGAAGTGCAATGCAATAATAGTTTAATAAATAACATGCAATAAATATGTAACTATAATAAGATTATATACGTATAAGTGAAGGTAAATATTTTGTTTTAATATGTGAAGAGAACACTTTGTGCCTCTTTTTAAGCATATTACGCATATTGAGAAATGTAAAACGCTAATATTTATTTTTAATAATACATAAAATTCAAGTGGTTGCACAACATTAGATAATAGATGGCATTACACGTCACTGAATTTCTTGAAATCTGTAGAATTTTGACTAATAGGCGACCCTAGTTTCTGTAAATTCACAATGTAGCAGTGCAGGTTACCTATTTTTTAAGTGTACCTACCTATATCAAACTTAACTTTAGCATAAATGTTTACCCAAAATTACTAGAGCTCAGTGTTAGAATAAAGAGACGCTGGAAGAGGCAAAAAGACACTTCGTAGGTAGAATAAATATGGCTAAGTATTATTTTAAGTAGGATAGTAAAAGAAAGAGGAGTCAGGCGGCGATATATAGCTTCCTAGTACCTGACATTAATGCTCCAGAGAGGGTATATCTAGAAGTTTAATTGTTTCTTACGCCTTTCCATTCGGGCTAAGCAGCACGGAATTTGAGCCATCCGTCTTTTCGCTATCTACTCCACCCCCTTCCACTTTTTAAGGCACGAACAAGTTTTGGCGCCATTTGAGTTTGAATTAGGAATTTTTTAGTTTTCATTTACAAACTCGAGGGGTTAACCGCTGCCTTTCGTGTTGCTTAGCCGGGTTTGCTAAAAGAAAGCGTGAAGGCGCTAAATAATTATATTTATGGCCAGTTTAATAGGAGTTTGCAATAGAAAAATATAATCCTGAAATCAATTTTTTTAATAAATGGCCCTCTCTGTATATGTTTAAGAGCAAAATATTAAAAATAATGTTGGCTACAAGCAATCAAACTATATTAAAGGTAATTAGTACCTATGTAATAGGAGTTAATTATGGTATACCTAAGTATTTTGTTAGTTTAATTTTTTTATTTTTACCTAATAAACTAGATACTAATCTGTTACTTGAATTGTCTACTTTGTTTTACATAGCATAATATGAAACATATATTCGGGTTCTATTGAGTAAATAAAAACCCCCATGAGGGTTTTATTTTTTTTTTAATATCTTCCATGTCGACAGAGACCAGTTACTATCAAATTTTATTTAAAAATAATATATAAAAATGTACTTATTACCCCACTTTAGTGTTATATAGATCTATTTTTAGTAAATTTTATACGATTGCTTGTTAACAACGTTAAGGGTATTTATGGTGGTGGGTTATTTTAAATATTAATAATTTTATAATAATTATGACAATATAAATTGTGTTTTTCTACAAAAAAATACAAGTAGCTGATTTAGTGGTGCTAAGAAATACTAAAGGAGAAACCGGGTATATTTAGATAACTTAATTTTACAAAAAAAATTGTAAAACATTTTAGTCAGGTAGGTAGATATGAATTTAATTTATTTTAATATAAAAGCATAATTAATAAGTAAATAAAACACATTTTAAAAATGTAAAAACTTAAATCACTATAATTTTAACCATGTTTTAAAACATATTTTAGATATAAATCTATGATGTAAACAATAAAAATTTGTAAAAAAATATTCATTTATCCATATCATGTTTAGATTTAGAATAATTTCTTTACAGCCAGTATTGTTAAGTACTTTTGTTTGTTTTGTTAAGTAATTTATTTTTGTATTTAAGTATAATATGTTGAGCACTATACTTTCCCACATTAATTATGTCACCTATAATAATTATATTATTTGAAATTAATAACAATTATACAAAGTTGTACTTGTTCCAAATAAAATAAACATGAACTACTTTGAGTATTATTGAAGAAATTACTTTTTTAAATATAATCTCGTTACAATTACTGAGATAGCTTTATATAAATACCTTATTTTCCCGAGGCTGGACACGTAACATACCACAGATAATAATAGGCATAGCCCTTTATGCTAGCCAAATATGGAATTATAGACTTAACATATCTTTCAATATCGTAAAGAACATTCAAACATGCTGATATCTTTTATATATTTTCTTTCAATGAAGAAGTGACAGTATACAAACTTATAATTAACTAAATTAATAATATATTATATCTTCAAAAAAAATTATTGTTACAAATTAAATTCGGAATATTGTCTCTTCTATTCTATTTTTAAAAACATCACAATTCTTACAGATCACATATTATGTTGCTATGACCAAATAAACTTATTAAAGTGAGATAAATTTAAGATACAGAAAGTATGTTACAGGTTGACTAGTGCTAAATACTAGTAAAAAATTTACCCATTATCAAGATCTAAGGTGTCCAATCCAAGATTGTCAACAAAAGTTGTCTTGGAATAAATCCACACATTAACCCTTAAGACAATGAGCTCTATCGGTCTTGATAAAAAAAAATTACATTATTTGTTGGTCATTTGGCAGTCAAAGACTTAATAAATGTTTTGTTTGTACCTACCTATATGAATGAGTCCATTACTGAATCCAATTATTCAACTTCCATCAATATACAATCGCAATTTTCTTGTACCAGTTCTATACCTTTTTTAGCTTCCGCCAACATGCTATTCCTATACTTTAAGTATTTATCGAGTCCCATTGCAAATATATCAATTTTATTATCAAATTGGTGTTTCAATTCCGGATTTGAGGTTTTAAGGCATTCATCAAAATATTCTAAGGTCATTGAAGCCTGTTTTATAAGTGACGGAGCACAGAGTGTGAAGTCTAAACTTGTGACATCATTATTCATGTTCTCATCGCAATCTTGTGAAAGTTCTGTACTTTTCGTCTGTATGCTTGGTGTAGTCACCATCAGTTTGTGAGGGATACTATCGTAAATAAAATGTATTAGAGCCAAAACTTGTAATGGAGACCTGAAAATTAAATTTGTGATATCTTAATCTTATCTTATCTTATAATATATATAAATTACGTGTCACAGTGTTTGTCCGCGATGGACTCCTAAACCATTTAACCGATTTAACCAAATTTTGCACACCGTGTGCAGATTGATCCAACTTGAAAGATAGGATAGCTTACATCTCAAT
>DWQK01002736.1:0-12599 GCA_018231225.1 Noctuana stator | reverse complement strand
TCAGTGACACAAGATTATGACACGTCGTATATGCAACCAGCATTATAAGGAGGTTTGAGTTTTTGCTCTTCCAACAGATATTTTTTGCATTACAAAAAAAACTGTACCATAATTTAAAAAAATACTAGAAACAAAACGAATAGGTATATAAATACTTTAAAAAGAAACAGTTTTTGAATAATACATATTATTATTTCTTCTTGCATCCACTATTCAAAAATTTTTAATGATGTCTCCTGTTAGTGTTGCTCATAGAAATGTTGCAGGTCCATTATATTCTTAAATAATAAAAATGAAAATTTCTAACACAAAATGAACACACTATAGAATAATAGAGTAAAAGTCTTCATAAAAATATCGTCATATTCATGATGATAGAGAAAATAATGCCACCAAAGAAATAAAGAAAATTATCTCAAATTGTCTCCGTAAAAGTAAAGAAAGGAATGTATCATAGGTTTGAATACAACAAAGAAACTTCTGAAACAAGTTGAATCTTTATGCCGCTATTATGTCTGGTTACAGTTATCGGCAACAATTTTACAAAAGGCGCTTTGTTATAAAGTACTTTTTAATGTTATATTAGGTATCAACAACATTTTACTCGACTTTATTCCAAAACAAAAAACTAAAAACTATATGGCAGATGAATTCCATAGACTCTATGAAATTAATTTATATCCATATATGGACTCTATGGCATAGAGTATCCATTCCATCAATTCTGAAACATAATTAAGACGCATTGACATTCACCGACGAAATACAAATATTTACACAACATAAACTGCAGAGAAAACAATATGCGTCATACATGATTCTAATATAGGAAATTCCTATTTATTCTTCTCCTCCGGCAGAACAGCGCAAAGGTCTCCTTGAACGTAATATAAGGAACCCTGTACAAAGTTTTATTTCCCTAGATCTACTGGTTTAAATCGTGCGTAAATTCATATAGTATTTAACTTCTTTACCTAAACCTAACCTACCTACCTAAGTAAATTTAACTTCCAATATGACGTGCAAATAAAGGATTTTTTCTCTGTGAGTGGTAAAAAATTGCATACAAAATACCTCCATGAACCTCGTACAACGCAAAATGTGATTTTGCAATACAAACTGCAGCGTTGTATCGTTTTATCGCTAACGATACAAGACAAGCCAACTGTCGACATTGTTACCTACATAGCTGAAGATAAAGCTACAAAATAGGAATGGAATTTGTTTTCGATAGCAAAACTCTTATTTTTTGTTAAATAATTATCATAAAACTTAAGTATTGTATTAAAACCTATTGATAAATCTAGAAAACAAACTTATAGAGCGCTACACGTATAGACAAGACGCCTTCAATTTGTCCGCAAGCACACAATAATTGCAATCACAATCCAGAAGTCATCATGCTATATTTATTCCCAGAGCATACTTATTCCCTGATAAAAGCAAAACGCAAATCCACACAGCGTCCAATACGTTTTCAATTCAAGTACTTACCTACCTATCAGTACTTATTTAACTACGAGATAATACTAGTTCTTGAAAAATTGCCAGCAAAGAAGCGATACGGAACTTATGTACCATCTTTCGGTGTGTAGATCCGATGACACTACCTACAAATACCTACCGCACAAATGTTGTCTTTAAAAGAATATATTGATTTTATTTTCATATACTTTCGAAAGACTCAAAATGCAATTTCGCAAAGCGGTGTCGCTAACGGAACAAGGAAGCCTGCGAGATACTCTGACGTCGGTGCAAAGCGCGTTCTGTATTGAAAATGCCGATATTCTGTCACAAAATGTGACGTTGTTTCCTTTAAAACCAATTTCGCCAATTTTGTATATCTGTGTTATTTTTTATCATAGCATTAATTAACTTCTTAATCTGTTTCATCTTCCCTCTACGAAAATTCGATCATATCTCCTCCTATATGCCTACAATTAACCAAGAGTACTGATGTATGTACGTATCTAAAACCTCGAGTGAAACATAATTATAATCCTACTAACATGATGCTGAAGACTTTGGGCTGCAGTAAGCACTGCAGCCCAAAGTCAAAATAATGATATTACCTTTGTGTGTGTCAAAAGCATCCACGACAAAAGGAATCCTAGGTGAGGATATGAGTGTGAGGCTTTATACGTGAAATCCTGTTACAACTCAAAATAACTACTTATCTACCAACAAACGGTAAAGAAAACAGTTCTGTTCCTCCATACTAATATAAAGCATTATAATGCTCATAAGGCATTATGAGACATTTTCCCAGTTCGTTAGTCGCCTACGAGCGAAAACGGATTGCAGCTCAAATCTAGCGTAAATCTATTTGTCTCGCAATTTTGCTGTCTTTGTGTCCCTAGTGAATAGTAGTTCGAGGACATGCGGCCTGCGTTTGTGACCTAAACTTGTCTACTGACAGAAGTAGATATACATATACATATGAGGTGACCATATTAGTCACGGCAAGATAGGTACGTCGAGAACATCACTGTGAATAGTAATCTAGAAATTGACATTAGAATTTTAACCAATGTCATTAATTAATTAATATCATAAATGTTAAAGTCTGTATCTTTAGATGTTTGGATTTAAGCAAAACTAAAAACCGGCTTGAAAATAGAGCTTGACATAAAACTGTACATAACATAATCGCCTTTTGTATTTGTATTTGTATTGTACGGAATATTTTGCATCGCCCTTTTCAATTGTCAATTTATATATTTTACGAAAATTAATATTTACCCTCGAGAGTTAGCCAACTGTATGATATCTTTACTTCAAAAACCACGTAGATGGGAAAATTTACGTGAAACATATTATTTTAGGACTAAGGGTTTGGGTTTCCATTACTCGTTATTTTAGAAATGTCCGGCATGGGCTGTGCGATCTTCGTTACAAAAACATATTCTTAACAATGGATAGTATGTATACATATACGTATATATGTCACCGTAAAATTGTGATGAGTTAGTTCATAATCGTTAAACGTTAAAAACTGAAGAAAAATTGTGAAAAGTAAATTAAAGCATTATTACATATATTCTCTTTTCTAACGTGGCCTAACTCTAGGGAGGTACTCTATAGGTTCACTTTTGATATTGCGTACAGTACACAATTTTTCGACAGTATACAAAGTTACGATTTAGATTATAAGCTAACAGTTTTTACAATGATGTATAGGTAACATTTATACTACAAGTGTATAATAATAATATTATTATGATAGTATGACGTAACGTCAGACAGTCTTACGACGTGTTTTTAGAGGAGCTTTTCTCTAAAAATATAGCCTACGTGTTATTAAATAGAGTGTTTTTAAATATGATAAAACAAACAACAAAGCACAATGCATACGCATTTTAATTTTGTTTTTAGCCAGGAGCAGACAAGACCGAATTAATCGTTGTAATTTTTTTTTTCAAATGTAGACACGGGGTTCATCAAAAAAGGCTTGTCTTCTCTGACGATGCTCAGCTCACGTCTCTAATGTGCACATACAGACGTGGCAGTAAGCACCATGTTTAAATTTAAAAAATAGGACATGGGTTACAAAAATTATTACACTACAAACATAACATCTTACCAATATATATAGGCGTTAATAATATCCAGCTACATTTGTACTTGTTCCTCATAAATAGTTGTCTAATTACTCCGTTTCCTACTAATAGTCAGGGTTCCTTGCAAACATTACAGTTAAACATTCCTACTTACCATATCATACATTAAGGTCATTAGGGAGCCGCGGCCGACTACGAACATTTATGTAGAGTCGCCGTTATCTCATCCAGAGTTTAGCGCCATTACGAGTTGGCTTAAACGACGTATAATAAGTGTGTACAATACATTACTACCAGGTCACCAACCGCAGAAATACAATTTGGAGCTACTGAGTTCCCATCGCTTCCATATTACTTTGAATCTTCAAGCCGTCTCATTTGTAGCTGATAACTTGCTTAAGGTTGATTGGAGTAATGGTAAAGTTATATTACTCGTATATCGGTCAATTAACAAGGTTATGTTAAAAGACAACGCAATTCATCAGAATAGGTGCAAAGAATGTGCAAAGTTTGGTAATGTGAAAACGATCTAATATTAAAAATGTAACGAGAACTCACATCGAATAAGAGTGCTGAATTGTCAACAAAATCTGTGATAACCTTTCTTTCTTATGTTTTAAGCCAAAACGCAAACAGTCTCTTTAGAACCACATTTTATAAAAGATTTTCTTTGACAGTATCAATACTTATTCCCGACCTATACATATTGCTAACAATCCGCAATCCGACTCCTTTCAGCGAAGCTTTCTGCAGTCGTCTGAAGATAAACGGACTAAATCAATTTACGGAGGGTTGGAGCAGACTTCGACCTAGCTTCTTACTCGAAGCTCTGCTTTATATCCACTAGATACATGGATTAAATCCTAATGTTAGTGGCATTTTTTATGATAGGCCTAATAATATTATAAATATGAAAGTTTGCGTTTCTGGACTCGAAGGAGTGAAAATTAAGCAAATTTTTTGTGGCACAGTTCTAAATAACACAAGGATTAAGCCCTATTTTGACCATCGTTTAAAACCGAACAGAAGATTGCAAAAACTTTGAACGTAAAATTTCGAAAATGAAGCGGCAGCCGCGTGTGTACCCGATTGTTCAGCGTCGTCGCATTATATTTTCGTACATAAAAGTTCTTTGAGAGAACTGCACGTTTTATTTTGAACCACAAAAAACCTTTTCTGTTCAGGTTTTGAAGGGTAGGTAAATCCAGTTTCTTTACAAGTACACTGCTTCTCGCATTGCTTTGTAACCAAGCGAAATATGAAGTTTAAAAACGGTACCTTAATTTTTAAATAGAATAAGTGGTGCATGAGTTCTCATGTGAGTGAATTTGTCATTTTAATGAGAATAAAGTTTCTTAAATCTTCAACCTTAAAGAAAGTTAAATAAAGTAGGTATCGAAGATTAACGAATAATTATTTGTAAAACTGTAAGTATGAAACACTGGATTATGTTCACATCACATGTCATGTATAAATTAGTAGGTACCTATTCTCTCACGGGAAAGAGATTTAACTCGAAGATAGCAACATTGTGTCTAACAATAATAATTATAGCCGTTGGTTGCTTCAACTTGAACCAATAGAGAGCTAATTGAAACTAAATAAAAGAAAACATGCACTTAACTACAAAACTTTTTTGTTACATCTAATAGTTCATATAAAAAAACGAGTAAGTAATCGCGGTGAGCCATTTTTAATACTATTAATATAATTCTTCTATTAAAATCTTAACACTATATTATGCTAAAGACGGTAATTTGTAAAGTAAAAGCACATAAATTCACAGCAAAGTAAAAAAGAATGGGAAGTATCGTAAGAAATATTACCACGATACAATTGATTTACATCAACCTGAAGGAAAGAAATTGTGTACTTAGGGAAAGTGATCCAACTCCTATTTTTACCCGACAGTCGCGTCACTGGCACCTGTAATTTACCAAAATTGCGTAATAAAATGAATCATAAATCATTTTAATAGACTACCAGCTCCCTTCGGGCTTAATAAAGACAACGAAAAAACACTATAAAGCCGAAAATCAAATGAAACCAACCTGGACGACAATAACTAAACCACACTAATGGAGAAAGCGAAGCTATCGTTTAATTAAATTTATGAAACGCCTGAGTATTATAATTCATTAATAACATCTTCAATTTCTCATCCTGACAGCCCCTAGATTTATTTAAGTCGTTTCTTAAGGATCCTCATTATGATTTGGGAATGAAATGAAAATCAAGTTCTCGAGATTGAAAAGGATTCCGTTGTTTAAGGTGATGTGAATATAAATTTATGAGACGGTTCAAATAATGCTTGTTTAGGTTTTGATTTAATCAAAATGTTGAAGGCTTAATTAGCTTCAATGGCAGAGTGTTCTATGTAGAAATACCTTCAAAGAATAATTTCACAATGGCAAATTTAAGATTTCAGATTTATGTTTTAGTATGATATTATGATAACATGACGAGGTGGTAGAATTGGTACAGTTCAGCCTGGGAGGTACCACCGCTACGAAAAAATTTAAGCCAATTTTCCTGACAACACTTACGTTTTATGTGAAAGGCATTATTACTTAGGAACAAAAGTGCGTCCTTAGGAGATAGTTCATTTTTGTCTGCTCACTTTACGAGAATTTTATGAACGAAATTTTATACTTGCGTAGATACTTATTGAAGCTTATGACGTAGGTGATAAAGTTATGTTGAAGTATGACATAATCCTTATTGCGGATTTGATAGTTTACTACGAATACGAACCTCAAATTGCTGATAATGGAAGCTTTATTTATTTGAAACAAAAAAGAACTATGAAGTTTATTTACTAGTTTTTCATCATGTGATATATATAATTTATCGCAAATTTAAGTTATTGCAATTATTGTTATACTTATAACTTAACTATAAAGATATCCACCATAAAGATTAACTTTTTATACAAAAAAAAAAGGTTTTTGCTTTGTACTAACAAAATGCAATTCAATAAAAATACTACAATAACAAGGTAAGTGTCGCAGCTATCGTTGTTTTGGACAGATTGCTATCGTTTTGCTTTTTGTCCTTTTTTCTATTTAATATTTCGAAGCTTTTATGTAAGCCAGTGCACGATGCCCACACATTTTAAGTTGGCAGCTACCGTAGTTATATTTTTATGAAATACGTTCAGGAAAACTGTCAGGAGTATTCAAGGAACTGGCATTTGATTCTACCTTTTCAATGGATTAGGGCACATTTTTGGACGCAACCGTAATCATTTGAAGCTTTGCTTTAAATAACAAATGAAGACCGGCCATTTAGCAAAAACAAAACGAACTTCATGAAAAAGCGGGAAATTTATAGTTGGGTTTTGGGAGTGGTGGAAGACGTCGAACCATTAAAGTTCTATCCTTTTTCATAAATGAATAGCGAACTAGTGCACAAGGCATCTACTATTAACTGGTCACTGCTACCCATGAAACATAAATATTTATAGTATAGAAATCCTGTTTTAGTTTCAAGGCTATACATACTCGTACATAGTCTAGACATAGTTTCTATCAAAGAATAGATCATTTGAGATTATCACACAATGCTCGACGGAGCTCGATATGGTAACATTACTCGGAATTCCCTTTCGTTTCCATTTACTAATGTGACGATACGCAGAACAGATAAAAAATAATGAGTGTGTTGCTATTGTAACGCGGTTTGTTCTAGTGCCTACTCGAAAACTACAATGTTTTCTAGTAATCACCACCATGCGATAATGTTATAGTAGAAAATGTTCTTTTAAATATTTTTGTAGATTTTGAAAGAGGCAAAGGCAAGGAAAACAGCAATAAGGTTAATAGGTAGGTATTTTAACGAGTCCGATAAATAGGATACGAATAATGAAAACGGGTCTAATTTGCCTATAAGCACTCTAGCGGAAAAGTAAGAAACCTGTGGAGCCGACTAACGTTCTGAATTAGTCGCGAATTGTGTGACTTGGTAGATTCTCTAAAATTGCCTCGAATTGATTCCGGTATTTGGGTATTGAATAATTTTATTTCGAAGAAGATTGAGTTATTGGGTTATTGAAATTTAAAAAAAAAGAGTAGGTAGGTATTGATATACCTTCCTTGTACTCATTACATAGAAACCCCTAATACCAGTGTAATACCAGTACACTCTGTTTTCTTCTTTTTCTCAAGCTTTATTGGGTTAGTCGAATTTGGACCTATTCGTGAAATGACTCGCAGTAGTAAAAGAACTTATTCGTGATAAGCCCTATTATGAAAAGGCCTTATTCGTAGAGAAATGTAGTTGCACAAATTGTAATACTGAACTTTCAACAAATTAAAAGCAGATTGTTTCCGTGAAATTGAATAGGTATTTGTCAAAAATAACTCTTACAAAATTATTTTGATGAATAAAAAACCATGCTAGAAAATTTTTGCACCGATTTCAGTAAAATCCTAACGAATACATGCAAAGAAGAGCCATCAAAGGTCAGAAAGAGGATTTCAACGATGTCCTAACCAAGTCGCGTTAATAGAACACGGATTATATGGGTCGGGATTACGTCGGGGTGGAGGCTCATTTAGCTTAAAGCGCTGTAGCGGAAAAGTGGAGTATCCGCGGAGTCGAATAGCAACCCTTTACACGTTACTAAATCAGTTTGCTAATTAGACTAAGGGAAATGTCGCTGAATGCATAAGATACGTATAAAATCGTATCGTATAGTATCGTAATCGTATAAATTTGTGAAGGAAGTACTGGTTAATTAACTTTCATATGATGTAGAGGACCTAAACAATACTGAAGGCTGCGTATATGTCTATAAATCTTTATTATAAAATTTATTATTCCAAAAACTGACCATTAATTGTAACTGCTTAGCCAGCAATTCAAGGATTTACAAATAAAATTAATCAGTATTCAATAAATAATTTGTGCAATCGTAGCTAATCTTTTTGAAGTTGGACACTGAATGAATCATGTCATTGAAACTTTCAATCAATCACATAAGAGTAGCAGACATCAGATGAAAAGTATTAGGAGAATTTAAGTAATCCTCAGAATCGTAATAACTCGGAAATTCACGTATTTTGCATATCAAGGCAAATCGTCCTTCCTTTAGTTCAGTCCAAAGACGTCACAAGGCTCTGAATTAGGTATGCGTTTGTATTGACCATGGAAATTGAGGGAATGCCTCCCTACAATTTACTACGGAATGTTAATGCCGTCCCATGTTATATTTCGTTTGCGTCTCGACCTTTCCGAGATGATTTCTTTCCTTAACAAGAAAAATAAAACCTAATACATTTTTTGAGATGACATTTTATTACACGGATTGTTTGCTCTAAATTATTTCAGAGTTTATTAGACTGACCCAGTCGTAGTAAGCTAAGGCATCTTAGTAGTATCTTTTGAAAGTTATCAGTATCGAATTATTTTGATATCATAGGTATAACATGATTTTCACCATCAAAGCATCCTGAGAACGCTCTCAAAGCTCAATAATCTTTTCTTAAAGTGAAGCTATTTAGGTACCTAACTGTTTTAAAAATTCTAAAATTTATAACTCATACTCACACGCTGTATAGTAGACTAATATACCATATACTAGTTTGGTAGGTACTCGTAGGTCAGTGAAATACGAAAATGTAGCAATAGTCAGGTAGAAATTGTTGATGGGAACTAAAAGCACGCCTATCCTCCTATTCCATAATGCAGTTAACGTAAATTACATCCTGAAGAAGCTGTACAGCTACACACTAATTGCAGGAAAAATGCGGCACCGTTGATTCCGGGAAGCGCGACTCTATCCATCGTACCTGGACATAGACTTAAATTGTTGCCAATACTGTTTCATATCACTAAGGCTTACCATGAGAACCTTAACACAAGGATATAAGGTTTATGTTTCATTGGTGCATGTGTCATGGTTAAATGCAACTCTTGCACTTGACCTTACTATCCCGTTATAAACGGCCTTGATCTATGCTGACAAATAGCTGTAGGAAGGTACTTACAAATGCTTGGGTATTAAGAGTAAACTTTTTGTGCCCTAAATGGTCTTTAAGCCTACATAGTATGTTTGAAGATTTCTTATGTACGTACAATGTACAAAAAGAGAGATGATCTTAGAAGTCCAAAGGTCCTTAACTTGCGCAAAAATGGACGTCAAAATTGTTTAGGATGATGAACCAAGACATCAATAACAAAAAAAAACTTAAAGAACAAAGGAAAAGAAAATTAAATGGATAGGTTAGTTATTCGCTTCAATAAAGTGACAAATGTTCATTATATTAATAACCGAAGAAACTTCCGTACAGCACAACACTTCATCATAGAGACAGACAGATCTAAGAAGGTATTTAACGACATGCCTTCAAAGGTTCAATGTCAAAATTGTTTAAATAAACCGGTTTGGAATTTCGGTACCATTCACATCCGCGCCAAATATCAAAACTTGCGTCATGGTTCATTTATTCTGTTCTAATATCAAATACGTTTTAAATGGTTGTCCCATTCGAATACGTATGTTTCAACAGTCAAAAGACCGACTTGAAAAATATGAATTAAGGCAAAACCATTCCGAAAGTCACCTTGAGACTTTCAGTATGGTTTTGCTAGATTTGAATAGTAAAGCCACTAACTAGAGTTATGTAAATTCGTTAAACATAATACTGAAAACCATTTTTAAATTATTATATACATTTGTTATGCTTATGTAATTTATTTATCTTATCTATCTGATTATAATTATGTATTGTTGTTCCAATATTTATTTTTTGTCTTAAAATTAAAATCAAGTTTATATAGTAATGAAAATGATTAAAGTATGTGTGTATTTGAAAATACACATGTCTGTTTCCAAAGCTGTTGTGTCTATTATAGCGTAAAATAGTGATACTTACTTGGTAGTAACGTATGAGTGCAGTTAAATAAATATAGTCGGTTAGTTTGTATTTCCGGTTGGGCCAATAGCGGTAATTTGTCGAAGCGTCGTGAGACAAACTGACACGCTCACCTAGGGCTGCCAACCTTTGAATAATACTTTAACTTTTTGATGGGCAATTTTCTTTTTCACGTTATTTTCTGTAATTCTTTGCAGTAATATATATTTAGCTTCTATAGCCTTCAGTTTATTTTTTTAATCCAATTTTGGTATTTAAAATACGCAATGTTATAAAGAAATTGTACTTTATTTTCCATACATTTTCTTGCACGAATTTTACTATGAGTTTTTCATTATGTACTATTTATAATTTAAACATTTTAACTAACGGAAGAATGGCAGCCCTATGTTTGCCCCAATTCATCTCATAAAAGATCAATGCATGCAACTAGTACATAAAGTGCTCGCTAGTTCCATTTCTTTACTTATAGAACACACATATTTTTTATTTTAATGAGCAACTGTCACTTTGGCAATTTATTAGAATGCAATTTTTCTCGCAGATGAAATTTTATTTCGTTATCCTTTAGCTGATCGACCTGTATAGTTGGCAGTATGACGAATTTATAATACCTGAATAAGGGTGTCGCGTGACATTAACCATTAATTACAAGTTGTTGAAGCAAATAGATTTCGGCTGTAATTATAAAAATTTGGTTATTTGTTGACAGAAATGTAATTGCGACAAAGATTGCAGATTTACGCAAAGAATAATCAATTCTGAATGTGTGCGGAAAGCAATTGCGTACGCATTCAAAACAAACAGTGAGGCAAGTTCTTGCGCACTCCGGCCACATAGTAAAAGGTCCAATCATCGAATACTCTGATATTCAGACTAGTATACTTAACCCTTCGCTTGCAGATGTAATAGTAAACGTAAACTTTTCCGATTTCAAAAAAATCATGATGACCAAAAATGTGTTCCTCTATCACATTTTAAAAGTAGATTTTAATGCCGCTTACTCTACTTTGGCTACTCTACAATTTATTATAACTTGCATTAAAAAACAATTATACTTCAGGCAGCAAGGATTGGCGAAAGAGTTTAAGTAAGAGTATGTCAAAAGAATAAAATCCAATAATAAATGTATTACAAGAAAACATTTTTTTTTTTAAATACCTACTCCATCAACAATGTAGAAATATTTTATTGAGCGGTTTTGTTGGCTGTTATATCTACGGATGCAATTTGTTCAGATTCATTTTACAAATGCTTTCGAGCTCCGGCACGATACGGCGAAGTATGCATTGATAGGGTTAATCCTTTCCAACATGGCTCCCTGCGGCCCTCATCCGAGCACAATCTGAGTCTAACTGTATTACACGGCTTTCGATATTTTTCTCCGGATTTATTGCTTCGACCTACGGATTTACAGCTTTGACCGAAATGCTTACCCACAGCATTTTGTTAGCTTTTTATTGGCAATTTGTTACCTTGTGTATCTTTTTGGGATTCGTTATTTCGCCCACAAATTGAACTCTTGACATCTTCGATTCTTACGACGATTCCTCGTAATAAAGCCAAAATTTAGCGAATAATCCATGTTTTAGCAAAAAAAGATTGTTTTGCTAAATGTACAAGTATGTATAAACAAACGTTTAGTTTAGCCTAATCATAAAGATCATATAATCAATCAAAACCATAGTTCGAAACCACAATGAAACTTTTCAGTAAATTGAATAAGTAAAATGATTACATACTTCACCTATTTATTCGCTCGTTCCACATAAACAGTTACTGAGTGGGTGAATGTAACCAGGTCAATAAACTTTGTTAAAAGGTGTACCTACATGTATAAACCGATACTTTAACGATATCGTACAGTGTCCGCTTTTTGACCCACTCACAATCATTGCAGGTTTTTTTTATCGTAAATAAAGAAGTGGCAAACCCCAGTCACTAATCCTTTGAACTCACACGTCCAAATAGGAGAAAGTCCAATCTTAGGTCGTATCTAATGTAGATTGATAAATATTTCATTAAAAGTTAAATAATTATATAACAGTAATATGTAAAATAGTTGATAATTACGTAGCCTACTACTAATTGTCCACGAGAACTGCTGCCGACAAAATGTTGCTGCGTTTGGGAGAGTAAGGTAAAAATGTATTTTTTTTGT
>DWQK01002735.1:0-12605 GCA_018231225.1 Noctuana stator | reverse complement strand
CCGTGCCCCCCTGTTTCATCCGCGATAAGAATTGCTACGTAACGCTTGATAGCCTATAGCCTTCCTCAATAAATGGACTATCTTATACTAAAAAAATTTTTTAAATCGCTCCAGCAGTTCCTGAGATTACCGCGTCCAAACAAAGAATCAAAGAAACAAACTCTTCAGTTTTATATTATAGTATCTGATACATTTTTTCATTATCGCTTCGAAAAATCAAAAGCCAAACAAATAGCTTTAATAATTTAAAGTTGGCGATGCATTCCCGCCACGTAAAATGAATTAATTCCTATTTAATCGTAGTATAAAACATTTAATTCGAGCTCAACAAGTACGGCGCACATGGCCTGGGCGTGGTACCGCGCACCACTGCACCCTCCCCATTGTTTATCCCACGATTAAAACCAATTCAAATACTAACTCGCACTCGAAAATTAAGCTCGAGTGGTGTAGAGGACCCTTTGTTTTAAGCACAATGCACACTTGGCCCGTCGGAAACTGGGTAAGTAATAATAATAATAGATCGCTCGTAACAGCCTAACCGCAGAGCGGGGCCAGTCGTGTTACCAGCTTGTCTACTCTTACTGATTCGGTTGTCCAGGCTTTAACCTTGTTTTTAAACGACTTCAAAAAAGGAGAAGTCGGTCTCATTAAATACATAGATTTCATATTGTTATAATTTTCTATGTTATACATATTTTCGACTTTAAGAGCGCGATTTTTACCGCAGTCGGTTTATAGTTGGTAATAATATTTAATCGCATTAGTGACACATGATCCAAATGGAAATGGATGATTAAGGTCCTGTATTACAGGATTTAACAATCGATAAGTAGGTAAGTAACTACTCTGTAATGATTAGCTGACTGAAAAAGTTTAATGCGAGAAACCTTGGGCATAGCGACACCTTGTAAAGCAACAATGAACACAAGAAAACAGCCCTTAAACTGATAGCGGAGACAAAAACATGGTATTTTAAAACAAATTTCTTTTGAAAGATAGTTTTAAATGCAGCCCACGTATGTTCCGGTTCTACGATGTCTGTCTTCAGTAAAAAATACTGACATATTCAACTCACCATCACTTAAGACAGGAATCACCCTAAGCCACTACGCTTGGATAGACAGGGGATACGATTAGATTAATTTACAATACCAAGAACAACTACTCTTTAAGTTACTACTTTAAGTTCTTTAAACTTAGCTTCTGCTGAGTATGCTAAAGTTCCTTTTAGCTTGCTATTGATGCTCAGTAAGAGTATAGATATAAAAGTTACATTTCAGATTTCAAACTGTTCATTGTAAGTTATTAACATATATTTAATGAAAATCAAATATGTATAACAATTAGTCAATCGGCTTTAGGCACCCTTTTGGCTAACGTAGACTAGGAGAAAAAATGTAACGGGAATAACCTCTCGGCATTCTTTTAAAAATCAAGTGTATAATAAAATTATTGTACAGTATAATTAACTCCTGGCTGACGCGGCGAAAATCATACCACCTTAAAGTAAATTTTTCATATAAACTTTCCCCTTGAATCACTCTATCTATTGCTGAAAACTTTAAAAAATATACATATATTAATAATTTATGGTAGGTACCTATACAAATTTTCATACAAGTCGAATACGGGATTATGTTAGGGTGGGTTACACTCGAGCCTGCGCAGGCGCAGACGACAGCTGACGTGCCTCCACCAATTAAACAGCCCCATTGTGTTTTACGCGCGTAATTGTTGGTACGCGCTTTTTCTTATTAAGCGCCGCGTTTACTCGTAATTTGTATGTGTTAAAATTAATAATTGGGTCAAGAACCTTATTATTGTATGATTTTAAGATAATTGTGGTGTAAGTAGATTTTTTCGTGGGAAATATGATATTGTCAAATGTGTGAAAAATAATTATGTTGATGTCAGTACGAGTATTATTCTAAGTAGGTATAGGATTAATATTATATTTCATAAAGGCGATGACTCTATTGGGTCCTTCATTCTTTCTATAATATGATTTGCCAAATTTTTATTACGAAATGTATCTAAGGAATCATAACTTAAAAGTCATAATTTTAAACTGCATTTTCTAACAATTTAATCTGTAATCAAATGAAAATCCCCAGATATACAATTAATACTGCGTACACGCTCCCAAGTACTTAATTCGCAAATGATATCCCTCACAAATTGCAGAGCTGCAAACCCAAAATCGTGTTACGACATAATGAAAAAGGCAGTTTATAATCATTGGCGGGCATACAATATTTACGCATACTTTATCGTCAATCAATAATTAATATCTGGAGGCTGGACGGGTGAGACGCTCCCGAATTTCGCTGGGAATGATGGGAGATCGCGTTCGAGTAATCGAGCCGGCAAAAAATAAAAAATGAAACAAATACGAAATACACCATTACCGGCGCTCGGGGAACTGTGGAGTCGTCGCATGAACGTTTTGTTGTGAGACATTAATTGGATACGTTTGAAACGTCACTTTCGGTTTCAAAATGCAAAATTTCATAAAAAGTCCTATAACATTACGCTTCTGATCGCAACATTTAGTTTAAAATAAAAGACTAGCGTATAATCGTAAAAGGAAAAGCAGAAAATGTATAATTGTGTGTGTCAATAAATACCTATTTACAAAGATTAGGTTGAAATCTTTGCAACATGTAAGCCTCCCAATGCGCTAAACCACAGAGGAGATTTTAGTGCGGTAAGAATCCTACATAACCCAGTATCAGTCCCATGATATTCGTATACTTTCTAAGCCTGTTTTGTAGATTGTTTAATGTCTTTTAGTCCCACATAGGAAGTTTATGCGTTCACAGTTTTATACTATGAATATACATATATATAGTGTCGGCTCCACAGACTCCCTGTTCCCTTACCGGCATTACGTATGCAGGGCGCGGCTACGTCAGCTATTCGCTTCTGGCCGAGGGCTAAGCCATTCAAGGCTAAAACTCGGGGCCAGTTTTTGGCACGGACCTGATCCTGCGCCCGTAGCATTCCACCTTCAGGGTTTGATGCCTCAGCATGCCTGCATCCTGTTTCAAGACGATCTGCGTGTTTTTCGAACACGATTTTTCGACGATTTTGACAAGTGAACGTTTTCTTATTCTCAGTTTGTCGTGACGATGTGAATTGTGAAGCATTTTTGTTTATTTTGAAATAGGTTCTAAAGGTTTATTTTTTTTAGGCAGTTGTTGCTTAATGGAAGTTCAGCAAAATTTGTTGCCTAATTTACTGCTAACTTATCGCTAATGCCTGATTTACTATATATTACATACTAGGTACCTACATAAATGGACTGAAATGGTGAACATTTATATTATCAGTTGATATAATTATACATATCATCCCCTCAAACCAAACCATAAAACTGTTTAATAAAAAGTTCCAATAAAGAGTATACCAGCGTCTCAGCTATCTAATATAGTGGTCCTTCGAGCCGGATTTAAACATACAATACTCATAATTTTTTTTCCTCTCTCTCTCTTTTAACTTATAAGTAGGAGTTTGTGTGTTTAGCGGAATAAATACTACAAGTATTTTTCTTTCTTTCATATACTTTTTATTTATATACTATATATTTATGTGACCCGTCAACTTGAGAAATAGACTGGGATGGGTTGAATGTACGAGTATACTTACAACATATCCAACACTAGTAATAAATACTCATAGTTTTCGTACCAATTTAAACGTAACGAGCAATTATTCAATTCAGCTGTCTTCATCAGCAGGCACATGTTAACATTCCCCGCGAACCCAACTAATGCCATCAATTCCTCACCCCTATCGTAATCTTAGCAGTATTTGCACAATCTCGAGCTACTAAGCTCTGCCCGTCCATTATTAATTGCACTTCTCAGGTGCGAAGATTATCCTTATTAGGGTACCGCAAAGCTGGAATCGTGCATCTACACATCGCCGACGCCGTCTTAATATCCACGGGTTATGTGTTTACTATTTAGCAAGCGGATTACGAGAACAATATCAATATATGTTATGTATGTATAAGTGTTAAACTTATGTGGATGCTAAGACTTGAGTAGGTGCCTCTCAATCAATAGTTTAGTTTCGGAAATGTAAGGGTGATTGAATTTAACCATTTGTAAGAGGGTATTATGCTTTGTATAAAGTTTATAACCATTATAGAAACTCTATCAACATTTGTGCACATTTTCCATTGATCTTCGAAATTTAAATTTTCGGAATAGGAAATAACGTTTGTTTTATAAACCAAACCCATACCAAACCCATCTAACAGGCAGACGAATAATTAAGCGATGGGGAAACATAAACACTTTCCAGGGAAAACTAATTTGCAGATGAATCGTTCTATAATTTACACGTAAGTAAATAGCAAAAGTGATGATCTACATATTCTAGTATCAACTTATTATTGCTATAATTGTCACAGCATTTAAAAAGTTGAGCAACACTATATTTACTTTGCGACCCGTACAAAATGTGGGTAGTTTCAATTAGCTACTGTCAATTTGTGAATAGAGCCAATAGAGGTCCGCAAATAAGTTCTATTATAACAGCAAAGTAATAGAATCAGTTTCAAATGGATTAAGTAATAGGTTTAAAGTGGGTTCTGATTTCCAAACAGCTAGGAATTGCGAGACTCAAATTAAAAATCGAATTGGGTTTTGGTACGCAGTGGTCTGCGGGCGCGCTGCACTAGTGTTGCAACGCTCAAAGCGCTATTGTCGTTGTAAATACGTTTGTATTACTGCAAAAAATCGTTGATACACAATTGAATTTTAATATAATCAAATCTGTAAGTGATTGGCCGTCACATTTGTTCACTAACAGGCTAAACCTTCATTGCATAGAGAATTTTTTAAAATTTTTTTTATAAACTTTGAGTTCTTTGGTTCTGCATGTGAAATCTGAGTATTGACTTAATGTAAGCTTTATGTTTCAACCCTGGGTACTTGGCACTCATCCTTAATATCGCTGTTTTAAAGCGAATATAGTCTTTGTAGAGCTTTAGGTATTCGTACAAGACGACATCCCGAACAGTTAGTCATTTCACCGTTCAACAGTTAGTCACCGTTAGTAATGCAAAACAAAAAAAAGCGCATTTCAAACATCGAATGTGTGTGAACATCGGTCGCATCCCTACGCACACAATAATTGCGGGCGGCGCGCGAGCAGATTATCAGAAGCAAGTGCGTTCGATAACGCATGCGCACGAACGCGTGTTATTAAATTTATTCCTTTTTCGCCAGAATCTGCATAATGAGGGGGGCAAAAAAGGCAGGTAATCGCTAGATTGCCCGTCGCCTTCCCTTGGAGAAAGCCAGTCTTTGTCTGCTACACATACGCATGCAATTTCGATGAATATTTAAGCAGTCCGTCACATTTTATTTTTCGAAATATTATGGGAACACAGACGATTACGTGCGATTATTTCTTGTCAAAGCGAACCATCGTACCAAAACGATCCTGCGTATTAATGCTGCTTGAATGTTATTAATAACATAAGCAGATACCATGATAGCCGTAGGGAACGGGTATCCTCAACATGAACACGCAAAATGGATGAATCCATTTAGTTTACCTTACCTTGATTTAAGCGGAGGCAGACAGACACCCAGTCACTAAAATTTTTTAAAACATCTTTCATTTCCTCTGCCATTTTTCAATTTACGAGGTAAATTTTTAAGTAAGTGCTCTCAATACCTTTGTATAGATTTTTCTTAACCTCTCATACAATTACCAAAATTGTAAGAAAATTATGCCTATAGTTAGCAGTTTATTTCAGCAAAGTACAGCCCTTCCCCGCCGTGGGCTACCGAAATTCCTCATCCGAGCGCACGCTCAGTCTTTATTCTTATCTGCCGTCATTACACAAAAAAGCGCAGCTTGTAAAACCGCAATATCAGCCGTAATCTCCACAGTTCAAGTTCGAGACGAAGCCAATATCATACTATCGCTAATTCGAACGAAATTATATCGGAAGTGTATCACCGTGCTCGCTCTCAATTTTCGGACCTCATTACTTTGCAATTTCTCAAAGATGTGCCTCTGATGTTCGTGAGAAATTTATTTTGTAACAGGATCAGGGGTACGGTAAAAAAGTACCGCGCGTGTCGACGGCATCCGTCGAGCAAGTAGTCCGTAAATTATGGTTAGTTTTTGGGTGCGCCCGCGCAATGCTGCTTCGCATCTTTTCGCGGCACCCTCTCCGCACCCCGCGGCGCGGTCACAGACCTCTGCCTTTCCGTCAATTTCGGCTACTTATCCGTCCGCACCGATACCATATATTAATCATTTTTCCCCAAAAATCGAACGCAATAAAGATCCTATCTCGACGCCCAAGAGTATGCTCTGGACGCTTTCGAAACTTTAGAATTGACAAATCGATATCGCAACAGATATTTATTGAAGCATGCATTATTGACTATGGCCGGCTCATTGTACCGCCAAAATTAATCTCGAGGGTTTAGCTGCGTCACAAAGGCGGCGTGCCGGCGCGTACGGTGGCTATTACGGCGACCACTTTATAATTACCTTTTTAAATAGTTTTTTCAGTCGGAGTCCATATTAAAACGTCAATGTAAATAACTTGTTAGCCGCAATCTCATTTCTGGGCGATTGGATATTACAATAGTGTACGTGATTTGAGAAAGGTAACGGTGTCCCCGCTTTATCCGCGAGATGGAGCCTATTACTAGTGACGGCCGACGCAAGCAGCGCGAGCGAAGCGCGTGTCTCGAGCTTGATGGCTTCACGGTGCCAGCCACCGCAGCGCGGCCTGACCGGGATCATTTCATTAATCAAAATAAAAAACGTATTGCCCCACATACCTACTTGGAATTCCATAGGTTATGTACTATAACACATTAATTCTTTTAACATTTACACCTTATTTCTATTAACATGTATTTAGTTTTAGACGTCATTTCAATTTAAAAGACGACGTACGGACAACATAACAAGAGAGCAGCAAATTGAAATCTGCACTATTTTAGGGAAAATAAATTTAAAGCTGAAACTGAAATTGCCTTTAGCCGAAACGAACTCATCAGCTTGACTCGATAAGATAAGCAAAAAACATGACACTTCACTCTTGCAGTCAGGAAAAAATGATCCGTCAGTTATAGTTCGATTATAACATCACAAAGAAAACGGTCGCGTGGCGAATAATTAGATCTGAATCCGAGCATTGTGGCTGAATCCAACGCAAATTAAACCACGGAGTATTTCACCTGACAAGGCCGTACGTGTGTAATTGCACGGATTTATCTACTATAAACTCTCGATGGTTTTTGTGGGAGCCGAGCTCGGCACGCGCCTACTTTCTATGTACCCATCTGGAGATGTAATTTGTCTACTGTTTTTTATTTGAGTCCCGAAAGGCTAAGTCATTGCTCGAAAGACTGCCGTAACGGTCGCAGACTAGGTTTTGTTCAGTTTTAATACTTTATCACAGTAAAAAGAACTGACTTAACTACCACAAAGCCACTTCTTAAGCTCACGTTTGTAATATTTTCACCAAGTAGATAGATTGAAATGACCAATGATAGTTCCGTTATCCTAACCTTCATCTCGAATCTTACGAAAATCTCCTCAAAATATAAGATCCCGCGGAAACTACCACACATCAATTTTGCTGATTGTTATTGAAAGCAAGTAACGATTGCGCGCTTTCATTAGCATATCCAGATTTTGATGAGGGGGAAGGGAGCAAATCAGCAATTTACCCCCATTAAAAAAAGTAAAAAAAAACTTATAATATCGAATAAATTAAAGCAACGTAATAATTTGTTAGAAAACTAAGTCGTGACAAAGGTGAAGATTATCGTAAAAATAAAGATCGTAAAATTTCAAAATATCAATAGATTCATTTGAATACAAAAATCTTTTAAAATATCCATTTGAATTAAACAGCAAATATACCTATTAGTTTTATTGCTTTTCCATCAGTTAAAGTGCGTATTGTAAATTAAGTATTAGGTGAAGTGTTTTTCAATACCTAAAGGAAAACATATTAACAAACCTACTCGTACATACCTATGGGGCCTTTCAAGAACTCTTTCTCAGATAGAGTTCTTAAAAGGCCTCCATATAGTTCTTCGAAGGCGCGTTAAATCTACGAACTCGCATTCAGCTAGTATAGTGAATTATAGATACGAGTGAGGTATAAAGCGAGATATATGTATTA
The DNA here is from genome assembly GCA_018231225.1 of Noctuana stator. NCBI lineage: Eukaryota > Metazoa > Arthropoda > Insecta > Lepidoptera > Hesperiidae > Noctuana > Noctuana stator. Next base: position 4,423 of record DWQK01002735.1, on the reverse strand, counting down.
AAATGGTTAACTGTCTGATATACCTTGAGAGAATTGGATGAAGAAGACTGCTACAATGATGGATGCATGATGATAGTTCATAAAAAACTAAATAATGAAATTTACCTACGACATAACAGTTCGGTAAGACATATGCAAACGTAATTTTCTACCCTATATTTTTATAATTTCCATTACATTTCCATACCTGAAATGAATAATGGCGTTCTACAATAGTAAATTAGAATTTGATAGATATTACTTTTAGGATATGTCTTCATTCATGCGATTCAGTTTTTTTTAATGCAACATTTTGTAAGTATATGAAAATGTTAAAAAAAGTTATGCAGTAGGTATCGTAGAAACACACTGAAAGTTAAGAAACTGTACAAGCGTAATAACGCTTCTATAGGTATATGAGTTACCTACTCATTTAAAGTTTTCCAAAACAGTAACTTTAAATAACCTAAGTCAGTAAGTAGGCAAGTACACCAAAGCAGCAAGTATTCTTCATAAATCAATAAAAACATTCAAATCCGCGATTGCTCAAACTGCAGTAGGTACGCTGCCGTAATCAGTAATAGGTAATACGAGTTATCGCTCCGAACAATAATCCCCGATAATGGATTAACGTTCGATGTATTTATAAACACCGCTATCGATTCATCGATAAACTCAATCGAATAACGCGGATCGATTATTGTTTTCGTCACGACACAGCTTGCACCTGATAACGAATTTGTCACATGTGCAGTTTTACGCCGAGTGCCGCATAAGTACATTTAACACAAGTACCTATATTTTTTTCACGATTTTAAATTATTTCACTGTATTTTAATCGGCAATTGTAAATGGGTTTTAGCTGCTTTTGACAATGCGAATAAATTAAATTTTTTTATCCGTATGTCCATCACTATTATATCTTGATAATATTATGTATTAGGTACTTAAGTTTTTATGTACCTTTTGCTTGCAACGTTTAAAAGGATTTTATCTACTAATAGGTATTCCGAAATACAGTCTCTCTTCGAATGTATTAAATTTAAAAGTAGGTATATGAATGTCAATAGTTGATAGCTCTCTGATTTGACGTGTGATAGTTCAAATATAATATTATCAACAATAATATAAAAATGTTGGATTTACTGAGCTGCCTAACACTAGGTATTTACCCACTCTTAAAATATTAGACAAACGACCCATTCAAATATAACACCATTAATAAAATTCTTGATACGAAATAGAAAATATTGCAATTAATGGACGCTTTAATGGACACTCGCAATATTTCGGCGAAACCTGTCCAAACAGTAGATTAAAAACCGATTAACAAATAATCTTAATGACGATAATTACGAGCTGGATTGACAAACTGATATTATTTAAAATTTCAAACAACAATTTTGTAATCATTCCTACTTTTTTTGCAATAGATTAACGGATATCCACATATTTTTCAACCATTTTAAATTTTATTTTTATAGCAGTAATACCAACATAAAAACAAAAAAAAACGAAATAGAGCAGCGTGGCGTGATGAATAATGCTTACATCTTCTCAATTGCCGGGGCCACATCGCAGTATTACATAAAAATAAATACTAATAATATTTTAAGTACAATTATTTAAGTACAAGTGCCTTAATATTATGTTTTCGTTTGGAATTTTTTGGGCATAATATTATACCTACTCGTATTTATTTACACAAGCGATTATCTTAAGCGTATTTGAACTTTGTATCAGATATTTTATCTTATCCTCCTTGTAACGAGCCACTTATAAACGTGACCTCTAGTAAAAAAATTAGGGAACACTATACAAGATAGTATAATATAATAATATTTTTATTCGTTCTATAATTAATTTGCTTTTAAGATACGTTAAATATTGTGTAATCAATCCTAAGGGTTATGTAGATTATAGAGTAATATTAGTTATAATTAAGTTAATAATTTTAGAGTAACATTACTATTTGTGACCATTATTACCAATAACAACCCATAGCGATGGGTGAATATTACCTATTTATCCAACTTTTTTTTCCACTTTTTCAAGTTCTCCATAAATGTTTAGGTTACGAAACGATTTTAATTTAAAAAAAAAAGATCAGAATGTCATCACTTTGGTATAATTTCTTTTTCTCTTTCTTTCTTTTTTTCTTTTAGCTCTATCTATGTCTATAGAACAAATTAAAGCCATTTTAAATTAAATTCCTCTTAACATATTTATACCAATACCCAAATCTCCGCCTGCACTGTTGTTACTCGTAACAAAAAGTGACAACAAAGTATTAATTACTGTTACAAGTAGCAATTAAATGCTTGTCGTCGATCATGCGCGCTAACTAATTAGACCCAGTGGATGCGTTTAACGTGTAACTTACACGACTTAATGCAATTAAACGAGCCATATCAGCCACTTACTAACCACGAGATTGATATGACTGTCGGGAGATATATTCATTGAAACATTTCGTTTATTATCATTGTTATCATATTAATGCTTTAAAATATTGATAATAATTTTGTGGAAATTCGAATTATCTTGTCTTTCTTACTTTTAAGTAGTGCGTTAAGCCCCGCTTAGCACAATAAATGTACCATATTTAATACTTTTACGAAAGAAAATTTGAAAATTTTAGGTTATACTTACGCTAAAACCCGATTGGATTATTTTGAAAATTCCGTACACTTCTACCACTCGAAAAGATTATGGAAGATGAAAACTTTAATCGTAATAATACAAATTATTTTATTAAATGTAAACAACCAGTTGTAGGTACTTAAACACATTACCATTATTATGTTAGTATTTAGTACTATTTACGTAAGAACGTCAATTTAATTAGTTTTTTATCCCGTCCAATAAATATAAAAGTCCAAACAAACACGACTGTCAAAGCATGTCAATGGGATTCGTTAGAAGAGTACAGTTGTGTTATAAACATTAGTAAGAGCGAGATAGCACTTTTACAACACCCGTACGTTCACTGGGGTTGAACGACGGATGTCAATTTTGAATGCCAAGCCATGTAGCAAATTAATGTTCTATTTTTAAAACGGAAAAGTTGGTCATTAGAAATTAATTCATTAATGATCTGTAGTTTTAGTTTTCTATTTTTTTTTTAAGTGAATAAACCAAAACTATATCATAGATTTTTTTTTCTTTTTTTTCATAATTCATAAATTCAAATTATAATTAGGTAGGGGTAGGCCTGTAATATTTATGTTGTAAAAATTTTGTTTACAATTCTTAACGTGTTTTTGATATCGGATAAACAGAAAGAGACGTAAAAATATATATTTACATAACAAACATATTTGTGGCTGTTAAAATAAAAAAGCGATACCTACCTAACGACTTAATTAAACTTTAATTTAATTAAAATCTTAAACTAGTGTTGTTTGAAAATAAGTAAGTTGTTGAAAATAAGTAGGTACCTATTACAACAACGACAAAAAAGTACTCGTAAGTATATGAAGAAAGAAGGAAGTGACATGAAAAGAACTGCCTCATTTGCTACACATCTTAAAACAGAGCACCTCAGGCGATTTATAGTAATCACATAAGTTCAATGGTCTCAAGTGGAAGTGGAATTTCCTCAAAAACAGCACACACCACAAAAAATTCTGCGTTATATGAGCAACTTTCGTTTCACCCAAAAAACTTGCTTACACATCTTAGTATTTAACTTGTACCTTAACCGAATTTAAGGAAATCTTAACTTTCAAGTACGTACCTACAGTACTACCAACCTACACTGTAATTTAAGCGTAACTAAAAAAATGCATATTATCATGTTAACAACTTTTACCAAACGCGTCAAAATTGCGTTTACCTACTTGATAAATATTATATACGAGCATATGCCGTCACAGCCCTGGTTCCTTTAAAATATTCCTATTTAAATTAAGACAATTACACAACGCAGACCCGGAATTTAGCATTTTAACTTCTACCTCGATGGGAATCGAACCCAGGACCCTCTTGGCGGACCGGTATAGTCACCAATTCTGATTATATGGTACAGAAAGCACATTTTTCGACCCTTTAATCAATTTACGGTATATTTTAAAAAACCATAGAATTCCAAGATTTTTTTAAATAAGCATTGCTCGTTACTATTATTTTTGTGTATGTTAATTATTATTATTATTTTTTTTTTTTTTTTTTACTGTTTTTTTATTATTTTTATTTTATTTCGTTCGTAAAATAAGTAGCAAACGTCAATTGCTAAGATAATGTCCGGTCCCTTTAAGGATAGGTATCTACTATAATGAAATTATCCTATCAATTTATATTTATAAAATCAATCCTCGTTTTAATAAGACCTGACTGTAGTAATAGAGGTACCTATAAATTTAGATAAATTTAACATTTGCACACCTGTTTAGATATAATGTATATTATGTATAAGATCATCCCTTACACGATATATTATTTG
>DWQK01002734.1:0-12605 GCA_018231225.1 Noctuana stator | reverse complement strand
AGCGAGGTGGTTGGCGAGATATGCAGGATGCCTACACCCAGCATTGGGTGGCTTTGGGCTGAATAAGAAGTGGTAAGAGGGCTTATTATGAACCCTTAATATCATGAGCGGTCAATTGACAGTTAAATTGACCAATACGATAGAAAAGTTACACAAGCATGGACCAATAAGATATACAAGATACAAGAAGGAGCAATGTTAAGGAATATATGTATACAGCCATTTTATTTATATCATGTTCCTAATTAGTTTAGTTAAAGAAACAGTGATGCCACTAAAAATATTTGTTAAATAAAATCCGACCTAAAGTGCAGATTAAACGTAAGTTTCAATGAATTGGGTGGATAATAATTAATCTAAGATTGATTGGTATCTATGTGTGTTCTATATTCGGTGCCTGGCATTTCAATTTAACTAAACTATGCATAGACTAACGCAAGTAGCTAAACGACTTGTGTATACTATATCTAGTCGTTACACTAATTTAGGTAGTTGGATGAGGACGACTGGAGACAAAATTTATGCGCGCTTAAGTGCTTCCGTGGACTAAGGTACCCCTGAGGACTTGTTGTTAATAACAGTCATTAAACTTTGCAACTGAAGGCTGATGGCAATCATCAGATAGGTTAAGAACTTAAGTACTTAAGGGTTTTCAAAAATCAGCATTAATCCTACTAATATTATAAATGCGATGGATGAATATTTGTTACTTTTTCACGTAAAAACTACGGATTTTAATGAAACTTTATAAAAATTTAGCTTAAGATATTATGTGAATTGCTCGAAATACCAGTCACGGGCACCAGCTTGTTTATTATACTAATTGTAAAGTACGATTTTCATCTTAAATAAGTGTAAAGAGAGCGTGCAAGTCACTTGATGTTAAGTGGTGACCGCAACCCACGGTTACCCATATCCAAGTAAAAGCAGGACAAAAGTTATTTCTGCGGTCGAACGTGGATGTGTCGCTACTCTTGAGGACTAAGATGGTCGCTCCAAATCAGCGTTGCCAGAACGTTACTTTTGTAGCGTTTTACGTTACTTTTGAATACCTCTACGTCTCTCCCCCTCACATTCCGTCCCCCAATTAGGATGGTACGATTAAAAATTTAGGTGTTTTAACACTAATAATGTTAAAATTTATACTACAATATCTTAAAAATCATGCATCTCTGAAACGGGAAGTGATTTAGGAAATGATCTTCACCTTCTGCGTGTAAATAATGTGGTTTAGCTAAGATGACCTTGAAAATCGTTACCTTATTTGTGAAAACGTTAATTTTCAAACAGTTTTGCGTTACTTTTGAGAACATGGTACTGGCAACACTGCTTCAAATAAATGTATCTGAAACGAATAGTGACAGTAGCTCAATAGTGCAACGTAAAATAACAAAGAAACTAACAGTGCACGGGGACAAAATCAGACAAAAAGTGGTCTTAAATAAATACATGGTTTTTTTTTTATTGAAAATGCAAGCGCTTGATGCCATGCTGCCTTCTGGCTTCGCTCCAAATCTCTTTATTAAGCTGTGTTTGTACTGACGAATTAATTTCGAATGTGGAAGCTATTACTGGGGCGTACAATTGTCTATTTATATAGCGAAAATAGTACACGAGCTGTATTCGCGATTAAATACTTATCAGAGAGATTAATCTCAGTTTATATAGTTCGTAGTGTTTTATGAAATTACGTTTTAATTCGAGACTCTTTCTTATAGACAATAGTCATTATTCTGGGACATACAGACGAGTAAAAATAGAGAAATTAAGTAAAATCTCAAACAGCGGTGACTAAAAGTCTGTCGAATCCGCTAATTGTTTATAACGATGCATTTCATTAAAAAAAGTATTATTAAATTTCATTTTATTTCACTACGTACAGATTTTGAATGGCACATGATTGCACTTTCGTACTTGGGTGTAAATACACGTGTATAGAAAAAAACATTTTTTCACCTTTCACCAATGTTTGTTTGTATTTTAAAATGAAATATTTATAAATATATAAATAAATTTTAATAATTTTGTACACGTCATTCTTACTTAAAATACAGTATGAAAGAAATACTTTTAAATCGTAATGGTCCTACGAATTAGATAATAGAGAATATAGCAATATTGCACACCTTTATATTATTATGTAAATAAAAATAATAAATGTCTTTTTATATCTCTTTCGTAGGCAACCACTCTACATAACAATAGTACAATGCCAGTACAAAGGCTTCGTACGAAATGTCCGTTCCCCAAAACTGAATGAAAACTGCTCGATCTATCAAATTTGAAATATTTCTACGTCCTGCCGCGGCATAGAAATATGAAAGCATCATTCAACATCAGTTTATTGTGTTGTGACAACGCAATTATTAAAAAAGTTCCTAAAATATTATACAATACCTTTTCGCTCACAACGTAACGAAATAAATGTAGAGAATGATATACGAGTAAGTAGCTTTCAGTAACACAGTTGTTTGGGCGCCATTATTTTGCAAATGGCGTCAGGGAGACAACGATGGGATTAAAAGCAATCAGCAACTTTGGTATAACGTAAGGTTTTTTGTATCAATAGATGAACAATTAGAATATTATTATATTTTATCTATATTTACTACCGCACTCTTGAAATGTGACTAGCCGACCGAACTATGCGGGAAAAAAATGGTCGCACTAAAAACCAGCGGTCGCGATTCTTTGCAGCCAAGACTGGGCCTTTTCCGCTGTGCAATACTACATATGGATATAAGGGAATAAACATACTGTAGATTATACATAGAGTACATTTTTTGTTAATGTAGTCTATTTTTCGTATGGTCTGTTTTTTAATTGCAAGTTAAACGGAATAAATGATTTTTCTTTATTCTCTATTTAACATCTATTGGAGTGAGTGAAGGCGAGGGAGATAAAAGTATCTCCCAGCTCTAAGACATCCTAAAAATATGCTGGCTGATTTATGAAGAATTTCAATAAAAGAACTTCCACTTAATATTAAAAATTGTTTTCACCTTAATTACAATTGGGGAATTGTTTCTTGTCGCACAGCGGATATCCCTCCGATAATTAAATTGACGAAATGCCTGAAAATGAGGCGCAAGAGATTTTCATTGTTACAAATAAATAAAACGGGAAGATTTTACATTTCTACGATAGCAACTTAATCGCGGAATCAGCTTAATCGCAGACGGTCACGGTAACGGACACGGGTTGGCTGCTAACCAGTATCTCCACCAATGCGCATTGGAGCAACGTGGTGGGTATGCTCCGGGGCTTCCCCATTTTAGGAGAGAGACCCATGCAGTGGACCTGATATCAATTTGCATGAGCTCATTATTAGTTTTCAGTGGGCAACCCACATTGTTCGAAGGACTGACAACCGATGGGGAAAAGTCCTCTAATGGAGACCGCGTTTCGGCAAAAGCAGCACAGGTAGCTCTCCGGCCCGGTGGACTGATGACCTGGGGAAGATAGCGGGAAACCGCTGGATCCACAGGGCACAGGATCGGACGTAGTGGCGCCACTTGGGCGAGGCTTATGTCCAACAGTGGACCTCCAAATGCTGATGAATGGATGGATGGATGGATTACATGAGCTGACATGCGTGCTCATCTTCAATCTTCAACTTTATACGACTGTACTTCAATACAAAAAATGTCAAATAACACAAGCAGTTTAATACTGCTACAACCGATCGGGTTTACGTAACTCCCAGCTGTCGCCGCCCGCTCCCGGGAAGATTGAATTGTCAATCAAGCGGAAGCAATATTTACCGACGATACAGACTATTAAAACAAGTGATACTCGTACATATTGTTTTCTTTGATAAGAAACATATCAAAACAGCTGTAGCTCGAAATCAGTGGGCTTAGTACGAGTTTTGACAGTTTAGAAAAACATGATCGAGTTAACTATGACGCCATACATTGCTAAGCTTGTACAGTACAAAGTTGCATTTCAATAAGAAAACGAGCAATGAAAAAGGTTCTCACGACACTCGCTATGGGCGCTGCCAGTAGATGTAAGGGACAAACCTAAACCAAATCTAGTTTGCAGTAAACTGTTAAACCTCGTACTAGGCCCTCTGATGTTCTTGTTTAACTTATGAATGGGATTATTGTGAGCTACGTTAAAAACTCGATCCGTCCATCCAGCTGCCCAGAGAAACTGAGTTTTACAATAAAAATATGTGTAGTCACATCTAAATAAACTTGATAAGTGATTAATTATGAGTTCTGAAAAGACGAATTGTGATTTTAAATAAAATTGACAAATGATAGGTCAACCACCATTACATACCGACGAAGATATGTAGCATTATATATGTTTTAGTATAAAAACAGTATGTAAGTACATACTTTATATTTTAAAGATTTTGACACAGATAATATTTAATGTTGTATTTATTGAAAGTAGGTGTCAAGCAGAGCTTACTAGCTGGCGATCCATTGACAGAAGTAATATAGTGGCCACAGAGATTAGGGCCACAGCTAAGTAGTGCGTAAACTAGGATATTGAACTTCCTGTCCTACATCAATTGTAGCCTGATTTGAGTTCTAGAAAGGGCTGTTTATCTCTAATTTCCTCAGTCAAAAAAACCCAAAATATGACTTGGTAATTAAACCTGCCTGCAACTTATTTTTATGGCCCACAGCTGGGAGCGGGTCCTCTCATGACCGAAGAAAATTATTGTAGCGTTTTAGAAGCGTAGCTATTAGGAAATGTCGTAGCACTTAGAACTAGAATGACATGTCATTGTTATTACATGATAATTATGATAACATTATCGTTGTACAAGCAACGTAACCAAAACGTCATAGCATTTAGTCTCACTTATGCCAAAATGAAATTATCGTATCGTTTAAGCGTCGTAGCCGTATGAAAAAAGTCGTAGCTCGTAGCGTTACGAGCTACAATGACCATGGAGTATGTATGGTATAATCCAATTTATACCGTACAAAAACCGTCGTAGCGTATCCGTATAAAACACCTACGATTTACAGTAGTCGACGTAAGGTAATAATGATTTTGTATCTGTGATATTCAAAGTAATAAAAAGTAATTAGTCTTCATTTAAAACTCAAACAACTTGTTTTAATTAATGTATTATTTTAACTATCCACTGTCAGTATTAATTGATTAAGAAGTATAGATTCGATTAAATCGTTTTGAATCGAATCAAATAGAAAATTTATTTCAATATTAAATTTCATCGGTTACTTAAAACATTTTATCCATAAATATTCAATTATCAATGTGAACGGACTCAAAACTTGATACTTAAGCTTGAAACTTTAAAACTATAAGTATTTATTACATACTTTGTCACATTTACAGATAAAATCTAATGGATAATGTAAATGTGACTTCTATAATGACTCAATGATTTGTTTTGATTATTTTACTTAGTATTTAATCAAACTAAAAACTATGAAACTTTAGTAGTTAGGAAAAACAAGGAAATATAAATTTTCCCAGTTTATAAGACTCTACTATACTAACCAAAACTTGTAATGCCTTTTTATATTTCTCCTTATCGGTTCTATAAATCGTTGTCTTGCAAGGTCGATCGGAGATAAGGAACCATGAAGGCTACACACGAAGGTAATCGGCAGGGGACTTAAGTAAGTGGCCGCATACAAAAACAAGTGAGCCGGCTTATAACTCAATCTCGGGGACATTCGCTCCCCAAAACTATGTTAACTTTAATACTTGCTCTCCGCAGACCTTACGTAAGCCACTGCCATTCTTATCTTAACAGCAGTTATCTACATACTCACAACTCGGTAACTCTGAAACGAAGTGTACTTAAAGGTCGTTTAAAACCAACCAGCAACCGTCGAACCATCAAATTACCTTATCACACCAATTTAAAACTAGTAACACGATAATTATTGCTATAAGTTTACGACTTTTTTAAAAAGCACAAAGATGACAGAGATTTAGGCGCGAAAGCGGTTTGACAGGTTGCTTATTAATCTGTGGCGCGGGGTTTTAATATTTTAATTTATCAGCGAAGGATTCGGCCAGCCAGGGCGTTCGTGTTTTGTTTATGGTTGCAATGTTTACGTGGAGAAGAAAGAAGCGTGCGGCCCGGCTGGAGACTGCCGGCGAAGTGGAAGTTCCATGCTTATGGGTGCGCGCGCAGTGCTGGACGGTGAAAACTGCGTCAATTTTATTACGTAGGTGTAACGGTAAGTGTTAAGTATTAGGTGCGTTGGCTCTCCAATCGGTTATCGAGAAGGCCGCTGAGTTGCCGACCGCAACAAGGCCCGCACTATTTACAATTATTTACAAAGTTTTAAGATTTAACTTCCCTTGATTTATCAATTTTATCGTCTAATATTTTATTTGCAATTATATTTTTTTGTTTTTTGATTCTTTTAAATGTTTACATAATATAATCAATTCAATAAGTTTTTCTGCAAAGTTTAGAAGTTACTTTTAATCCTTCTTTTTCTAATTTGAAACGACCCGTGTGGTATTGTAATTACCATGCCGGTTAGCTATTCGAAGGGTCCTAGGTTCAATTCCCGGCGGGGCAGTAGTTTAAATAATTAATTTAGATTTGTTCCTTTTATGTTACCGACGACGCGGGAATCCCTATGGGTCTATGAGTGTGAAGCGTTAAAAGAAATATAAAGTGCAGATTTGTAGAATTTTTGACCTTGACCTACGTCATCGAGGAAAACATTTCAGAGAAAAGGTACCTTTCTTTGGTTTTTATGTGCAGCTTTCAGACGAAAGAAGTGAACGTACTTATCTCTGCCACATCGTTAAGACAGATTGTTGAAAATAACCTCACGTTTCAAATAAATAATCCAAATGTCTTCATGTTCAAATATTTGTCAAGAATGCCGTGTGGTGTCGTCCTATAATAACGCCACCTCCAATTTCCCTTCCATTAAGTCTTTAAAATTACATAATTATAAATAAATAATTCAGAACATTATTCATTAGAAGGTATTTGTATACACTCGATGAACGTCAAATAACACGATACATCAAATAACAATCAAATTTTAATCATCATAAGGTACTTACACTTATGATACGGGATCCCTAGTACAAGTTTTTTCATTTATTACTATCAAGCAAATTTTTCGAGAGTAACTTTATTTCGTTGAGATGCCCAACTTCTTCTCTGACAACGATTCTCGATTTTGGTAGCTAAAGAAGGTAGCAAGGAACAAAAAAAGTTAATTCGACGCTTCACAAAAATTTATTCCTATTTTTTTTTAGTTAAATCTCAAGATATTTCTTTACATTTTTTGGAAAATTTACTTGTCCTACAATATATAATTATCAAGAAATTTGGTGTCTCATCGAAATACAACTACTCTCGACAAATTTGCTTAATTTAATAGTAATAAATGAAAAAACATGTATTAGGGATCCCGTATCATTAATGAAAGGCAAATAAATCAAACGCTTCATCGGCTTTAGGCGCGCCCTTTTGACTACACTCTGCCGAGAGAAAAAGGCCGAAGGATAATAGTCTCTACACTCCTTCGACATAACAACCCATACTAGAAAGTTCAATAACCCTAAATATTTGCTTCGGGTGTCACAAGAACTTGCTACTACTAGGTGCTTCAATTTCAACAACCATTTCAATGGGTAGAAGTACTTCACGATATTCTATCTTTTAGATGCTGATAAAAGAATAGGCAGGTATTTGTATTACTTAGCTAGTACTCTTAGAACACTCGACTCGTAAAGATCTTTAAAGACTTGTGAAGTACACTAACATGCATTTAATAAGCCTGCCTTCAACCATCATGCATGGGTCTTTTCCCACAACCGAGGGACGCCTGGAGCATACTCCACCACGCTGCTGCAATGCGAATTGGTAGAGATACGGGTTAGTGGCCAACCCGTGGCGAATGTTGTCAAACCGCCCAAAGGGCCTCCGACCAGGTTTAACGACTGTTATCTGTCGATAGCAACCGGAACCGTGCCCATTTAATAAACCTTGTAAACTATATCCTAAGTTTTTTTCATTCTGATAAGATTCGCAGACCTTATGTCAATCTTCAGAATAAGTACGTTGACGGTAAATTTGATTTTTAAATTAACAGAATAATTTATTTTAAACAGCGCAATTTATGTATTTTCTTAATACGATCCCGGCGGACGTTGAACCAGCTTAAGCATGTTTTTGTAATTATCAGATTAACGATGGAATGGTATAGCTGTTAAATTGAAAGTCTGTGCATGCTTGAGCTTGAGTTAGACTTAAAAATTCACGGCTAAGAAAAAATATTATTGACACGAGTTACAAGTGCGTAAAATGTTTATATTTAGTAACTTACTATGAAATTTTAACGATCGAAATTTTTAAATTTCGTCCCCCTATAAAAGACTTCAACGCTGAGTTTGCTTTTGTCTCTTTGCAACATAATTATAATTATTATAATAATATATTTCTCTACTTTACTTTATTAAGCTTCTAACTTGTATATGCAAAGAAATATTTGTTTTTAATGTCTAAACAATTTATGTTTTCTATGTAGCCGGTCTATAGGCTGATGGCAGCGCCACTGGCGGAGAGTACGTGGAACTAGAAATCATACTACAAATTAATGTGGTGGTATTTGAACCTTTTTTTATAAGGAAAGGAAAATATATTCTATTTTTATTATTATATATAAGATATAAACAAACAGTCTTATAACATTAATGATTTCATTTACAATAAATCAGAGAAAATCGACATCAGAATATTTTAAAGAAACATTTATTACGTTGCAATAAGTTAGCTTATTCTAATTCTTAAGTAATTTTCTTAAAATAATGATATAGCACTTACCAGTCGAAGCCTTAATTAGCGATGATGATGTGAGGATCCCATGACTGACTGATGAGCTATGCGGTGATCAAAGGCGGTACATACCTGAAGAAAAAAATTACTAATTAACACTATTATTATACCTGTTAACTTGCAGAACAATTTTTTTAATGAGTCATATACGAGCTCGGAGGCCACTTAAGTGGTCAATGCAACCCATGGACGCTCACGTCCAACCAAGTAGGATAGAGGTTCTATTTGAAGTCGTACATTGATGTGTTGCTAATCCTGAGGCCTAAAATAATCATAAAAAAAGTAGTTTCAAAATCAATCTTTCGTTTCTTTTGGTATTCGTTTCGTTTCTTTTCGTTTCTATGGTAGTAAAAGAAACCGTTCTACAATATGTCAGGAAATACTATTTTGCCCCTAGCGGCAGAATTCAGAACTATTTATCAACAAACATCCAATAGCTTAATAACGCCATCTTTGCAATGATCGCTGAAATCGGGTGAAACAATACGGAAGCACAGCTAACCGGAACTAAGTCGAGTAGTACAGTATGTTGCCGCTAGATGACGTTAATCCTGTATCAAGAGTTTCAAAATTACAGTTTACTGAAGACTCAAAGTGACAATACAAAATCATTATTGCTTAAGTGTTTTTTTATTATAAAAAAAAGTATATTTTGCAACCGCTTAATATTTTTAAGTTACCTACCGTAATTTTGAGTTATATATTGTACACAATCATAATTTTAATTAAGACCGTTATAATTCTGATGATGGTTGCGATTTAAGTATGAAATTTGAAGTCCACCAAGGCCTAGACCTATTGGGAGAAAATTATAATAATTCCTTGCATAGGTACGTCCATATTATATTATAATCTATCTTCTGTAACATTTAATTATTATTTTTTCTATACCGAGAATACTTTTTAATGTTACCAAAACGGTCTCTAATACATTAATTTATTCTGGCTCTGTTACTTACAGCGATGAATGTTTCTATGAATATTTTAAAGGGATGGAATTAAGTTGGGTCTGACGAATTAAAATTAATATTGGTCCCCGGCAATTTCTTTATTACTTCGTCCGCGCCAGATTGGTCCAGATTGTGTTAAATAATAACTATATTATATTGGTGACATTGTATGGATTTAATATTTCCGATTGAATTACGGAAATTACGGATAAAGGAATATATTTATATCGGTTGCCGATACGGATACAAAATTAGTAGATTTTTAAGAAATTTTTAAAGTTAAGTAGGTAATTCAAATAGGCATTTATTTTATATACGCTTTATAAAATCCCTGGGGGTATATGTTACTTAAGCGTAGCTATTATATTGATAAATACAATGTTATATGGTATGTGACCTCGAATCCGTAGAGTACGTAATATCCGGCGCGTCATTTCATTCCCAAATATAATATTTTATGAAGCTCATTATATCTGACGTCTCATATCCTCTGGAGAAATGAATATCATCAATATCGTTATATACGATAAGGCAGTTATAATTATAAAAACAAATAATTTTTTGAAATTTTATTTTTGTAAAATCAAACCGAAGAAATGTGACTATGTAACTAAACCTGAAACACATTTCAAACCAAATTTCTTATATAAGTAATCTGATCACATACCTACCTGAACACATCAAGACATATTGATGAAGGTTCGAACTAATATTCTTGGGACCTTGAACCCTCTTGAAGATATTCGTAATATCCGACATCTCACCCCTCATCTCAGCTACATCCTTTAGGTAATGAAAACTATTGATACAGGATTATGTATTGATCCATGTGAACAGTCTTTTGATAGTCTCACAAAGATAACCTTTACAAAGGTACAAAATAGTATTATATGAACACACACAACAAATTTGTTTAGTTATTTATATAGGCAAGAAGTAACATAGAAGTATCCTATGTTGTGTTTGTTTGTTTGTTTTTAACCGAAATCCAAAAAAAGGAAGAGGTTCTCAATTCGTCTGTATTTTTTATGTTGTTACCTCATAATTTCCGACTGTGTGAACGGATTTGGATGACTTTTTTTGTTTGAAAGGTGATGATTCCCGTTTGGTCCCATTATTTCTCTTGCGGCATCCATGAGAAAACCTTATAAGCCTTAAAGCTAAGTATGTGCGCGACATCTTTGAAATCGGTTTTTCTCGTACTTCGTATTTCGTTCGAATTATAAGCGGTTACACCCGCGTTAAGAAGAGTAACGTAATGCTTCATAGCCTTCCTCGTGAATGTAGCCATTATATACAAAAATAATTTTTCAAATCGGCCTAATAGTTCCTGAGATTAGCGCGTTCAAACAACTCTCAACAAACTCTTCAGCTTTATATATTAGTACAGATTTAAAGAAAATTTTTATCTTCAACCTAACCAAAAAACAAATTAGATTCACTTATGTATGTATGTAACGGGATCTTTAATCGTGACTGTTACCCACTTCAATTATTTATTCGAATTTCAAAAAACAGAATTAGAATTAAAGTCCTCACTAGCTTCCAAAGGAACTTAATCAATCCACGTGTATATAGAAATAAAAATAGCAAATAAGTGTGACAGTCAATAATCCTTGCTTTAGTCCAGGATTATTCTTGTTTACGCAAGACTAGAGAATCGAGAGTCCTCCACTGTTGGACTTCGGCCAGCGTGTTCAAGGTCAAAGCTTGTACTGGGCGGCCATTCTCGTGTCGTTGACATTATCTCACGTTCGGAAAACGTCGAATAAAAACTAGTACTCGTAACTATACTATAAACACTAGTTAAGTTAGTTTGGTACATCGTTCAAAAACTAATTTTTTAGTCTCAAATTGCTGTAAAATGTCATCCAAATGTACTAAAAAATTTGAGACACAAACGTAATTATAATTATTATATCGACGTTTTCCTTCGCCATTACAGCTAATGATATTTATTGGCTTAAAACGCACTTAAGAAAAGTCATTGTTGCGGGCCTTTGAGATTCGAACCTGGTCTTCTTGAATAAGAGGCCTAATTTTTAACCAATGAGCCATCACAGCGATCACTGCTGACAAAAACTGAAACACAATAATAAAATGCTTAGTCCCGAATGACTGACTGACGAATCAACGCACAGCCTAAACCGCTGATAGTTGAGACCTGAAACTTGGGTGTGTTCTTTGTATGACATAGGCAACCGATAAGAAAGGAATTTATTTATTTATTTTTGGAAAACTTACAGCTTAATAATTAATATACATTATAATAATAGAGAATAAATACATGAAGGCCATTTTAAAATTCCGTGAGAGCGTGAAATATGGGAGCAAAGTTTGTATGGGACAATGAATGGTCCAATTAATTAAGAAATACACGCGGACAAAGTCGCGAGCATAAGCTAGTTTACTAGAAATGTAAGATCGTTTGACGTCACTCAAGCGTCAAGTTATCCCACCTCGCACGCTCAAGACATTCATTTTTTACCCGCCCGTCCGCTTTTTCTCGCAAATGGGCTACATCCGGCAGAGTACAATAAATTAGTTTCTACGAGAATTGAATGGAATGAGAAAACTGTTCCGTTTAGTTGGTATGAGTGGACAATGGTCACATTAGTAACGTGACGAGTGTGAAATTGAGAGGTCTATTTTTCCACAGAAGCAAATATACTAGTAGATACATTATGTACCTAATTTATAATAGGTTGCTATTTATCCTCATTTTCTTCCAGTGTTTAAAAATTTGGCCTCTCATTCGAGAGGACCGGGTCCAAATCGCAGCGATGCGTACCAATGACTTTTTTTAAGTTACGAATATGTGCATTTTGATCATTATGCCT
>DWQK01002733.1:0-12607 GCA_018231225.1 Noctuana stator | reverse complement strand
ATTGCAACGTAACGCTTGATAGCATATAGCCTTCCTCGATAAATGGACTATCTTACGCTAAAAGATTTTATCAAATCCGCCCAGTAGTTCCTGAGATTAGCGCATTCAAACAAACAAACTCTTTTGCTTTATATTATTATACGACTGCGTCCACTGATACCATAGCTACGCTCATTTGTATCGTATCGCAACGGTTGCGACGGAAACTCTAAATGCCAATTTTTGAACTGTCTGTCAGTATGTTTATTCAGGCTAATCTCCGCGCTTAACTTTCGAAACTTAAATGTAAATAACATAAATAAATAACGATTCACACTCACAGCCCCACATTAGGATTCCCTGTGTGTGGGTGCCATGGACACACACAAAGACAGATACACAAATACCCAGACCGAGAACAGAAACCTAATTTCATCATTTAAATTTCTGCCCCGCCGGGGATCGAACCCGTGACCCTTCGAACGGTGGACTGGCGAGGTAACCACTACACCACGCGGGTTGTAAACGTCACATTGCCGACTATTAACCGCACCAGATCTTCAAGGCAGTATCTGCAGCTCCGTACATCGTTCGCATAACAGACGAAAATTCCCCATAAATAGTTACACACAGTACGCAATATATTTGCAAGGCATCGGCTCACACTGTTTACCGTAACACCACGTAGTGGATGAATCATTGGCTAGAAATAGTGTTAACTCTGCAAGTTTCCTGTTAGCGCTTTAAATTGACGTTAGTGGAACAAGTAATTTGGTTTTGGTAACTATGCGTTTTTATATAGACGATGGTTGTGGTGTAGTAGTTACCACGCCAGTCCATCATTCGAAGGGTCCCGGGTTCGATCCACGGCGGGGCAGAAATTTAAATGATGAATTTAGATTTCTGTTCTCGGTCTGGGTGTTTGTGTATTTGTCTTTGTATGTGTCCATGGCACCCACGGTATAGGGAATCCTAGTGTGGGGCTGTGAGTGTGAAACGTTATTATTATTTTTTAATTTCACCTCTCAGTCTTTAAAAGTCATTTACTGTCAATTCGCTGTCCTTATTTATTACAATTGAATACAATTAAAAAGTATTAAAAACCATTAAAAAGCTAATTCACTGTTGATTTCTGAACAAAATAATTATCAAGCAACGGTATCAAGTTTTAATCGCCGGCAATAATCTTAGTAACAGCACTCTACCGATTGAATACCGTAAAAGCATGCGTTATAACGCTCCGCCGACGATAGGGGTAGTAATTATGTAAATATATGCGCTCGTCACTGATAATTATTTATCAATTATTATATTATCATCAAAGATCGGAATTGGTAGACTATATTTATCTAAACTTCGAGGAAAGACAGAGACAAAGAGTACAGTGGCGACTCTTTTTGAATATCTTAATATATCGGTAAACGATTTTACCTTTTTCTCATATCAAAACCAAAACCAAAGTGAAACCAAAGTAAAGTGAGTTATGACTCCAATCACATTATTAACAAACCATTTGGACACGCAGATTCGATGCAAAGTGGGTGCAGTTACACCGAAGCCAATTACTGGTAATTTGTCACTAAACCGCTAATATAATCGGGTAAATCTCAAATTATGCAAAGCGTGAGTGAATGTTACGGAACAGATACCACGCGGCTGATAGCGGTCGTTGACATCTGAAACGGGTATCGCCGCATTTCGTATTAACAGCTGCCGAAGTTAGGATAGCTGATTGTGAGTAATCGTTATTGAATTAGTATCTATTAGTAATGTAGTGCACCGCACAATTTCTAATAGCTAAGTTTTTTAAATAAGTAAATAAGTTTAACTTCAGCGTCACAATCCATTGGTCCATATTGCAATGAACATCCAATACTTACATTTAATGTCGAATCATAACAGCGTTTTATTTAGATTCGTTTCCATTCTTACAATTAAAATATTCAAAATCGCACCCACCTCCACCCTACTTAAGAGTACTTCCATCTTAAAGATTTTCTTTTTTCCGATAATTTTTTTTTTGTACCGTCCTTTGGTTGTCGTTTAGTTTCGGTCAAAAAGTGTTCATTTCAGTCAGTAGGCTGTTCTTCAGGACTAACAATGCATTGGCAAGTTTTTTATTTAGAGGAAGAAAAAACTGAGAACTAAGTAGGTCATTTTTCTGCACGTAACGAAATAAAGAAGTAGCCATTATATCTCGGCAAAGTATTATGAGTTGTATTCTAGCAGTATTTTACTCTCATTGGCTTCTCTTTCCTTGAGTTCAAATGCCGGTAAAGTTGCCGAGTATAAAAACATTTTAGCTTTACAACGGCTTCCCGCCAAATCAAAGGAATCTAGACCACACAACCGTTTTTGTCATGTGAAATGTTACATCAACTAAAACATTATTCGTAGTCAATCAGTATAAAGATATTTTATTCCTAGCCAATTTTTACTACACAGACTACACACATTATAAGCAGTTATATTTATAGTTCGACAATGAGTTTTGTAGGTTATGTCATGCACTCTACCCTTTGCATTTCTTTTCTATTGCTCTACTACTTATATTAAAGGTTGTCTGGTAGAGATCGGCACATAGCGATAAAACCGACTTTAGCGCATACTTACCTGTTTTCCACATTTTTTATGTATTAAAATAAAAATTAATTGTATAATAAAGAGGCCTTTTCACTTTATATACCTCGTATCTAATACTGAATCCAGTTTCTTCCATGTAAAGAAAAATTATAGAGTTGCCGAGGTTGTAGTGCGGCATTCCTGGCAAGGCAGTCGATGTCCATTGCTCCGTCGCGATACAGAGAGATTCTGAACTCAGTTCGAAAGTCGACTTAACAACGTTCGGACGCCGTCGTGGTGAACGCATACGCGCGACAACTGAAAAGTGGTATTCATTTACATATTAAAGAATAAACAAAACTTTTTTTAAACAATAAAGTCAGTTTAAAAGAAATCATTGTAAGAATAGTGCTGTAAGTTTTTCTGTTTAAATTCAATCAGTGCTGTACAAAGTTTCGGTTTGTGCATCGGACATTTGAATTGGATACCGCATACTTGATTGGACACCAGTTGGATTGTTGATTAACGTGCGTATTAACTTTAAGTACATGTAAATGCTATCTATCTATTGGAAATTTAATTTCTTTTTTACTAAATACTACTAATAATTTTAATAAGTTGTCACTTATAGACTGTCTTATTGCACTCAAAATATTATGATGAATCTTTTAAGTTTATAGTAAAGGAAATTTTAAAGTAAATATTAAATGAAATTTTATTTTAGTATATATTAAAGAAAACTTTCAGTAGAGATACAACTTTTTGAAAACCTAGGTACAAATTCACCGAGGCACGAACAAAATTATGACAGAACTGTTAAAACCTTTTTATATAAGAGTGTAGTCAAATTATTATATATTACCATTTTGAGTTTAATTAATTAATCTTTCAATTCCTGCTTCACCTTATTAAGAAATCTTTACCGATATGCAACGATCTGCTCTGATGCTTCTTAGCCAAGTAGGTTCCGCCACCTGCAAATTTCACAATTCTCGAAATAACTAATTTCAAGTAGTTCTTGTCGTTCCTTTAATTTTTATTACAGTAAATTTATGTTACAAGATTGGATTTTATTACTCATTATTTACCAATTTCAATATATTGAATATTCGCTCTACAATGACTCTTTTTATTACTGTCTGTGTACTGTTTTGTTCCTCGTTGTTGATTGTTATTAATATAAGTATCCACTAAATTTCCGAAGAAGTTTCTTTGGTGTTATCGGTTTAGAGACTTTCGAGTAGGTTCTCAAATTATTTTTCTTGCAGCGCCCTTTGGTCATGATTACAACAGGTGCATAATTATTATAATAAGCATTTTCTCCGTGGCGCAATCAGAAAAACAGCTGTCGTGCAACATGTGGTTTCAGTTTATTTCGTTTCCACGCATAGGTGTTTCATTGATATACCTATTAGTTCTGGTATGTTTGCAATTCAATTACTGTAAGGTCACATAAAAATAATTAACTGTTCGAATTTGGCATAATTATTTCGCTAAAACTTTCACAAAATTAAATTGGGCGTTAAATAATAAGTAAATCTTAAAAGTGAGAATCATTGTTGTAATTAAAGAAAAATTTGCTTCTTTACTGCAAACAAATTTACATTTGTATCTTTTCAAATATATATTTATTTATTATGGAACCACAATCATTGTTTCATTATTAAACTATCTGAAATAAATAAATATGTCCCTTTTTTGTTATCATAGAAGGACCTGCTTATTTTCAGTTATACTTACCAACTTACCCGAAACCTTGCAGTAACAATCTTCCCCGCATTATATTCTGTTTCCGAAATTCCATTTTTAAACGTCAATATTTCTAATTTTACATGATCAAACATCAAACACATAAAATGGTGTTATTCGTGAAAAAAGTTTCAAAAGTTTTAATTAAGAAAAGGTTCAAAGATTTCTGATCCGATTACGATCGAGTTCCTCAAATCAAGTTTCGGGACTATTGTTCCAACTTCTTATTCTCTCAGAACAAAAAAACACCCGAAGACTTTTTCTAAGTATTCCAAAAGTCGATAAAGAATTGCTAAGAGGATTATGCTTAATGAACAAACCTTTGCCCATTCAGTATTCATTCATTTTACGAGATTTTTTCATTAAAGTAAATTGGTTAAACAAATTAATCTCAGAAATTTTATTCTTCACACTATCTATTGCATTGCCGCTTAGAATTAACTCTGATATATTAAGCTTCAAAATTTTTTAAAATTTCCAAGAGTAATATGACACGAAAGATTAATTAAATTCTTTTTATGTTATTTTTAAGTGATGATGAAACCTGATCAATCTGCGAACTAATCTTTGCTTTAGATGTTTTTTCGAGAGTTATGTATCATATTGTAGATACTTAACTACATATTGGTATATTCACTCGCATTCCCAAAGTATTTGCATGAACGTAAATCTGTTTGCATAGGCGATTTCTCGCGGACTACTTACACCGATCGGCCTAGTTGTGGTTTTATATGTTTGTGTACAACTGTAACGAGAAAATTGTCTATGAATAGATTTATTATATACATTCTTGAATAGTATGTTTTCGGGTTTTCTTATAATAGTATTTAACTAGATAAAACCGAAATTAACTAACCTACAGGCTGTCCTATCTATAGCTGTCTTTATTTTGTTTACCACGCATGCTACAATAATGGAAAATGTGCTTTCCTATTGCTGCTTAAATGGAAATGTCTATACTTAGCTTTGAAAAAACAAGTTACTACCTCTGCACATAAATATTCAGTTGACAAGTCTTACGTAATAACAGGATTTAAAATTTCTCCGAAGAAAGTGTTTGAATCGCATAATATTTAGATCTCTAAAGTTAACCTTTCTTGCGTAAGAAAATTTACGTGACCAAATATCAATACCTTGTCACAAGCCAAGGGCCAGAACTAGCTGACTGGCTTTCAATATAGAAGAATGGATACACTTTTTGCATTTGAAAATCATTCCAGTAAGGAATTTAAAAAGGAATGAAATATTCCGAAAAACAAAACATTTTACGTTTCACTAAAGATGAAACGATATACCTTGAATTTAAAGCGAAATAATATTTTTTCTATCACTAATAATGAAAGTGGTTATAGTTACTGCCAACGTAAATAAAACCTGTCCTAATTAACATCTAGAACACTACATATAATGCTTTTTTACTTAATGAACATTTTATGTAACTGATGACTTAGCGGCTTGTTACTTGGTATAAAAGCAAAAAATACATGTAATACTATATTTATATAATAAAATGGCCCTCATATATTTGTAGTTACGAGTAAATGGGTACTTCAGTAAGGTATTAGTACCGTAATCACTCTTATCACTTCACTTCTGTGTTCAACTTCAAAATTAAATTCACTGTTAAATATTTTTTGTTCGCTTGTTACATTGAATTTGAATATTTCAGGAAGCAGTTGTGACTTTTTTGAGAGCTTCGGCAAATATCAAACTAAACAAATCTTTATCCACTCTTTATCTACTTATAGAAGAAGAGTTAGCAGAAGAGTGAATCTAGTTCAAAAAAACTTAACACCTAAATATATCGTTATGACGTCATGACACATACATTTTTGATACCTACCAGTGCATAACATAATAACTAAGAAAGAAACTATGAGTAAACTTTTAATTAAAATAAAAGACATATTTTCTCAGGACAAATATCTAAATTTACTTACAGTCTCAATTTAAATCAAGAAAAATATATAACAATTTCAAAATACTTTTACAATAATTTACTATAAAAAGCTGAATCTGAAATAATTGGCAGGAAATCGTCCGAAATTAAACTCTCTCTATTGAAACTATTTGAAATTTATTAAGTTGTTAGGAAATTTCGCCGTTTTGCTTAACTACTCGTAAGAACAAAGTAAAAGTTGACTAGCTGTCCTTAGTAGTTGTGACTTGTATGTCTATATTTGATGGTAACTTTCAACCAGCTGTGTTGATAATGTGGTCGATACGGCATACATTTACAAGAACGGTTTCCAATTAAGTTATGCGGAACGAACATACCGCGATTGTGAGCTATTTATCATGAATGCCGCTTCAATTTGATAACGTAATTGGAAGAAGATAGATTGCTTATATATGAAAAATCTCAGGAAATTTATGGATCCAATATATGGATGGATAAATCCTTTAGTAGAAATACAATTAATAGAGTATGCACATACGAGTACAACCAAGGGCAGCTAATGTACGTCATTTAACGTACATTAGCTGTAGCAGTGATCTAATGAGAATGTTATGATGTCATGACCGCCCAGTGTTTTGCTGATGACATAAATAGCTTTAGATAAGAATTCTAAGTTCGTTCTAATACATATTCATGTAAAAATAGGTGTGTTGGACGCAATATTTAGAGGTCTGCGATCGGTATATTAATTGAATTATCAATATGTTGAGACATTGAGAGATATGTTTTTGATTTCATTTATTAGGTAAATTACGTGCAGCGATGCCTTCCTATTTAACTCCACACTAAAGCTTCAAGGTAAGCGTAGGGAAATTCGTTCAAATGTTGACCTTACACCTTTTCATCCTTACTCTAAACAAATTCGAATCCAACCGCCATCCAGCTTAACGTGACCTAACGTATGAATTACGCAAAGTGCCTCAGGGCAATAACCACTTCCAAATAACAACTGGAAAATGGTTGGGATTATTTAGCACTTTAATAATTTAAGTTTCTTTACTACTGATTTATCGTGTTAAGAGCAAGGGATTTAGTTGAAGAAATAGCTTCTGTTGTAAATTTTAATAAAGTCTCTCTTTTACGCAAAAATACCGTAGTATTTTATTGAATAATTATATTAAAAGAATTGTTAGTATTTTTACGAACATTACAAAACTAATATTATTTGTATTAACGGCAATCTTTTATTTATTCAAGCGTTTAATGAAACACTAAACTCTATATAAATAGAGCAGCTCTAGAAATATTAATCGCCCGAAGCAGAATCGCTCTTCCGTTACGTTATTAACGTTCGTGTTCAAATAGCCAATAAAAGCAAAAGATTAGGAGAAAGAGCGAACTTTCAAACTCTATTGTAGGAGAATGCTATCCCGTTAAACATTGATGATAATATTAGTCATTCGTTCTATATTTTTGCACTATTTTCGGTTATAACTACACGATTAGTTATATTATCTACTATTGGCTAATTTTATGGCAAAATATTTGTATTTAACCTCTAAATTAAACCGTTTTTTATATGTAAATATTGTACATTAGGTATCTTGTATTCAAATACTTTGAAATTATTACAGATCTTACTAAGGTTGGAAACCATTGAATAAATGTTTTATTTTAAATGACGTCATGAGGTCTACTTGATAATAATATGTTATGAGATTTACGAGATCGATTTGTATGACTATGTTACCGCGCACTGAAGCATACATCTTCAGATGCATATTAAGAAGTATTAATGGCATATTCTAAAGATACCAAATACGGTAAATATTGTGATGACCGAAAGATTGCATCTACCTACGTCTACAAACAATATTCGCGAAGTGCGTTACCGTTCCTTATGTAAGAGTTTCCGCTTCCTAACTATTAGGCAGGTTCTGTTGTGCATTAACACATTACGCAATGTATATGTGATCGAAAATGTGAACGTCTTAAAGATCGTGTAAAAGATCATTGTGGTTAGAACGATGACATAATGATGTAAGCAGATGCACACGAAAGTAGTAGTCACTTCGCTTGGTCATAATAATCTTGCGGTTGCAAAATAATGGCAGGCACTTCCTCTATAAGTGAACACTCAGTAGAAAATGTTAAGATTTCTAACAAATATGTACATACTTGTCCGAATTTATCCAGGGGCAATATTTTACTCAACTCTTCATTTTTATTGGCCACGGAATTGTTATTATATACTTAGACAATAGCTACATGAAATACAGTACCTAGGTGCAATTGTCTTCTGTTAGTCTTTTTGTTAGAAAACAACATATACCCATACTACAGGTTTTAATGCTTAGCTCGTTTTTTCAGCTTAGCGCTTTGAACTTGTCTACAGGTTTCGTCTTGACTTCAAGAAGCACATCGACTTAAAAGATCCCAGTGCACTTAATAAACCGACCAGACCAGTGCAGCAATCTTAATGTTACGAACATTATGGGTTAATTTTATAAGGTTTTCGGTTTCATTTAATAAGGCTGTGATTCAATATAAGTACCTATGTACTTAGCTTATGTAATATACCAAAACTCGTTCTTAATTTCGTAAAGAAAATTCCGTAAGAATAATAAATATTTATTACTTTGTGAAGAGTTTTAAAGTTCCACTTTGATTACTTTGATCATTGTTCGAAGCTCCTAACTAGGTACTTACGTAGGTTTAACCTACGTAACGCAGATAGTTATAGACTTTCGTTCATTATGACTAAACAATGAATGGTCACGGTATTTTGAAACAACGCCTCTGACCCTAATAAGGTGGAACCTGTTGGCCATTGAGCCATAGATTATTGTTAACCCATGCTTGGATTAATACAAATAAAGAATATTTTTCTTTGGCCGATTGTTTTTAACGATTGGTAAATGACGAAATGCAAGCCGTATTGTGAGCACGTAAAGTATCTAATCTATTGCTTGATGACAAGTTACTATATTATGTAAATAAAAATGAATTGGCTTATATCAATAAAAAGAAGGAAGCAAAGAATTTTTAATTAAAATTATTAATAGAAGACATTTTTAAAAAATGTTCCAGGCTCTTTTAAACTACCTTATGCTCATAATTTATGTTCGTTCGCATCGACTTCAGCATCGGATCTAGAGTGAATTTAAAAAAGGGGTGACACAGAGAAGGGTCAAATAGAAATACTAGTGACTACCTTCTGAACACAGACTTTGTATCGAAATGAAGTAACAATTTTAAAGCTTGTGATAAATTCAGCTATGTGAAATCATTGTCAATTGTCCAAAGTTCAAAGACAGTGAATATGTGAACGAACTCTGTGTAGCGTGTAGTTATCTCCACGCGAAACCTTTTGTAATGGCGAATTTACAATGTTATGATGAGGTGCAGGATATAGTCCTCCTACTTCCAGTTATTTTATCACATTGAACTTTTTGTTAGGAAACAAAATATTAATTTTACACTTTATGACATTATAATTTTAGTTCTTACTTATCAAGTATAAAACTACGCGCAATGTCTGCTAGTAATTATAATTATATTTTAAATTTTTAGCCTTTGAATTTAATGATAACATATATAGTACAAATAAATATATGATACATTTAACTCGCCACAGCAACAATCACAACCGGGTGTTTGTAAATATCGTATTGGGGAAACTTAAAATAACAAGTGTATTTAATGTTTCTTAAAGCGTTCAAAGTAGGTTAATGTAGTTAAAAATAAACAAAGGTATGTTGCTTGTACCAAAACCTACACATGTTCAAAACATGCAATAAGCATGCGTGTATAGTTCTCGTGTGTACGGCTTACGCACCTAAGTTATGAAGGTCACTTCATTTTTACTGCGGTTTCTAACCACTGCTCTGAGTATTACCTAGTAGCTATTTGTTTATGAGCAGAAATCGGGACAATAAACTTATTTAGTAATATATCACTCCTAGGAGGTAAGTATATCTTGTTTCTTCAGTATAATTGTTTACATTTTGAATACTATATTTTCACTTTGAGAGAAATTTAAATGACACGTACCTATTTATCTTGACATCTAATAAGACACACAATAGAGTGGCGATTGTGATTATGAATTAAAAAATTGAAGTCAGCTTCAGTAAAAAAAATAGAAATTTACTTATTTTATACATTCTATAAAATTTTATTTCGAAATCTATCACTGGTTTTATATTTTTGAGTGTGCGTCAAAATTCAGACGACTTTTTAGATTGTTACAATTGTGTAGAATATTTTACATTCTTGTGGTTTTCTTTTATTCTATTTTAGTATTAGTATTCCAAGATTTCCAAGTTTATATATATATATTATAGCTACACAACAATTTCTCTTTAAATATTTTCATGTTGAAATTCAATAAAAACTTTAACAAAACTATTTGCCTGTTTCATGCCTCTAATTCCGTAAATATTTTTATTTTATTTTTGTTTAAAGGTGCTTTTAACAATTTAACGGTGTAATCAAAATTGAATAATATCAAGCGATCGGCCGTCCGCCTATTCTGTAATCCGCTACACTTAAATTTAAATATAAATTTATAATATTGATAATGCGGCGTTAACTAAATTTCAATTTGTAGAATAATGAAATTATAATAGTGTTATTAAAAACATTAACAAGATTAGCATGGAAACTAAATACGGGTACCTTGTGTTTATCGTGTAAATAATAAGTATTTATTTATGTAGAGGACTTGAACTTCCGCGCTGAAAGTATTTTTACAACTTTTTCATTTCGTGCTGCTAAACGTACATACGATAAATAAAAATGTTTTCATACTTGGGCTCATTTTTGCAAATTTTTTATATTTCCTGTAGTTGAAGTAATTGTTTTTGTAGGAACTCTGTTGTTTTATTTTATAAAATATCCATATAATTGTTTGAAAATGGAATAAAAAAGTTACTAGCTATAAAAAAGGCATATTTATGCGTGCGATACGCGAGGGAAATTTTATATTTCTACATTATTTATCAAAGGAAAGAAAGGATGTAATGAAATGTGGAATGATTAATGAAAATATTAAACGAGCACAAACAACTCGATTGGAAAAAAAATAAAATCATATAAGATCTACATACAGCCTAATCATCAGATTAGGAATTTATACCAATAAAAACCAATTTAAATTTTTTTGTTTAGAAGCCATATATTACAAAATACAAAAAACATAATTAAATTATACTATCAAATAGGAAAATATTCTAGCTTTAGTTATTCCCGTAAAATTGTGGTTGATATTTTTCTACGGATCTCTAAAAATAAAGTAAAAACACTTTTCTACGCCTCGCCTTAGCTCTTGTCAATCGTGAAAGCGGAAAAGTTTGTGATAGCGCGAGCTGTACGTGAGGTCATTACGATCTAATTACGTGACGACTGCAACACGATCATATCGTAAAGTCAACAGCCTCCCAGGAGAGCCGGATTGAGGTAAAGAGAACGGCCGGCGACGACTCCTGCATTAAGGACTCGGATTAAGAATGCCCAAAGGAATAGTAGATGTACTCCCGTGCGTTAGTCTCCTTTTAGTTGTTTGGGAGATACTTCAGTACCTACTTAGTTGAACAGTCTAACATAATTATGTACTTAATTAACTAAAAATACACGATGTTATATGTATTTGCTCTCGAAGAGTACCTAAGTAGAATGTTTGAAAAGGTTTTTTGTGAATGTTATTTACTATTACTATTAGTAGATAAATATATTCAGCTTATCTTTAATTATTATGAAATAACTGAAATACAGTGAGGTTTATTTAGTTAATAAAATCTTAAGTTATTGACTTCACAAGAATTTGAAGCGATCTTCTAAGCGTTTTATATCTCTATTTTTAACTGTTTAGCTATTAAAATTGTGTTATTTGAGACACTCTCTTTAATAGCTAATGTTATATTATTGTATTAATGATGTTAAACTTCAAAGAAGAATGACAATGTACTTCAATGGAATGTGAACTTAAAATTAATAGCTATTTTATTCAAAGACTGTGCCTAAATACATTTAATTATATAAAAAATTGTCTGCATATTAGACTATCTCTATTTTGAACAGCTTTTTTATTTTAAATGAGCTAAAAGAAAAACGTAAACATACAACGTAATATAGGTCACATTAATTTACTTTTCCGTTAGCGTAACTTATAAACAAATCGTTTTATTTAGGGAGATGTATGTAAAATGTAGGCCACTTCGTTTTCTATCTGTGTCAGTATGAATATGGGAAAAATTTTAATTGACTTTCAATATAAAATAACTCAAAATAATAACATAATTAGTAGTATAGTAGACATGCTATATTTAATTTAACAGTTATTTAAAAAATTTTACAGATCTAAATTGGGGCATCATAGATATAAGCAAGGAAATCCACACGGGAAGCGCCGTTTTA